>CM040243.1:29019871-29328067 GCA_022545495.1 Chrysanthemum lavandulifolium | reverse complement strand
TGTTACATGCGTAAATACACAGAAAAGTCAAAATAAAAAGTTTAGTGTATTTTATTGAAAAAAAATAGATAACTAAACACAACTAGAAAAATAAGGAAGTTTACTATATTTTTCGCCTTTTCGGTAATACTAACCATTGGTTAATCGGTGTTTAGTATATGCAATACTAACTATTATATAATATAGTTGGATACCCGCGCACAGCGGCGGCGATAAATATAGTTATATGTGTTTGCTTACCCGTTTAGGGAATATGTTTCACAACACTCCGAATGTATATGTGTTAGTAGATGTGTTTGTTTGGATTACCCGTAGCTTTCCGTGACATCATTATTCTCGAATATGAATACCTCGCAATCTCTTACCCACAAACACCTCCCAAAAGTATATGATTTTGACGAATCAAGATTGTATTGATTGAAAAAAAGGTTAAAGTTCAGTAAAAATTTGAATTAAAATAAAATAAACACACTAAAAATATAAAATAAAAAGTCATAAAAGATATAAAAAGGATGTTGAATTAAAGAAGACAAAATTTTAGAAAATATGGTGAAATTAGATTATAAAAAATAAATAGATAAAAGATATTTCAATTTGAAAATAAAACGAATTTTAATGGAGAAGTAATATGCCACTTTATAATCGGAAATCATTATCTTAATTTTTAGTGGTTAGGAGTTGAACTAGAGTTTGTTAAAAAGTGACATACGTATATCTCACGATTGTTCTTATCTTAATTTTGATTAGCGAGTTAGACTTGGAATTAAGATTGAGATATACATGCATTATAATATAGTATAGATGTGGTTGATAATAATCCAACAGTCAAAGTTGTCAGAAAAAGTACAAGTATTCCTACAAAACCTCCCAATATATCATAGAATGAAAATTTATTTCAAATCCAGTACTTTATGAGAAAAGTACTAAAAGAGGACAAAATCTTTTTTGAGATTTCCATCATGGTCATTTTTTAAACCAATTCCAAAAATAGTCTTACTCAACTACTCAACCCTGCAACTCCACCATTGCTCGACACGTGTTGGACACATGTCAAATTTTGAGTGGAGTTAAACACTTGTCGAGTGTTGAGTGGAGGTTGCAGAGTTGAGTAGCTGCGTAGTTGGGTGGAGTTGCGTAGTTGGACACGTGTCAATTTTTGGGTGTAGTTGAGTAGTTGAGTATGACCATTGCTTAAAAAATGACAATGATGGAGACTCCAAAAAAGATTTTGTCCTCTTTTGATACTTTTCTCTTACTTTATTCCAACATTATAAAACCAATCAGCAAATTTAAGTTATCATTTCAGTCCATGAATGCAAAAGATACATAACAAACGACACCTTAGATTCACTTTAAAGGGATATACTATAAGGACCATCTTATAATCAGCCGTACAAACCGCGAAATACACAGTACAACCCTCAATGCATGCTACTGTAGCAACCCATACTTTTGGGGGTCCCTAAATCACGCCTCATTTTTAAATGAAAATGTGTTATACGGACCCTCCCTATGAGTCAACCGTACAACCTACGATGCAGACAATATAAAACCGCGATACACCATCGTACAACCTTCCGATTCATCCAATAATTTAATTTTACGAGTAACAAAGTTTTGACAAAACATACAATCCAAATAATGAAATAGGGAAGATATTGGAAAATGATAAATGGACCTAACTAAAGAGGCTTAAATTGAGATGCATAAATAACTTGTTGAGTGATCCATCTTGTCACATAGCTCGAAGATATTTTTTGATAGGGGCATCTTGTCACATGAGTAGTGAGTGATGTGATGAAACAAACTCACATTGTTTATTCACTAGACAACTCGCCAAGTATCTTCTTCTGCTTTACACTCAACAACAACAACTACTTCTACCCCTTGACAACAAATCTTCATGAAATTTAAATCAAGCTAAAGATTCCAACGTCTTCAGATCCCCAATTTTCACTTATTTGTGTCTTAATTATTCACAAATAAGTTTAAATAATTCAATGGCTGATGAACCTTCAATTACTCGTTGGTCATTTCAGGTATTACATACATTAGTAATTTGTATATAGTTAGTGATTGAATCAGTTGTGTGTTGCTAAATTTAGTATTGCATGAGAATTTGGTCAATGATTTGAGATTTTCATTTGTAGTGTGTAGTTAGGGTCTAGTGACTGGAGTTTGTGATGTATATCGAAACAAACCACTCACTCGCAGGGGCGGAGTTATGGTCGAGGGGGCAAACTTTGATAATTTTTAGAAACTACGCTACAAATATGTTCGTTAGGGGGGGATTATAAAACTAGCCGGATGTTTTAAAAAATTTACAATACATTTTTCTTCGCTAGGGGGACACGTGCGCTGTCATTACTAAAATGTGAGATGTCTCAGGTTTAAATCCTGAGGGTGCAAACAACCCTTAAGTGGCCACGCCAAAAGGGGAGGGCTTACCCGGTTTGAGTCTGTATAGCGGTGGGCTCAAACCCTGGTAAAATCTCATTGTGGTAAAAGGCTTGTGACTATTATCACTAAGGGGGTGTTTGATTAAGCCTATCTTTGGGCTTACGGGATTATATGATTTTGGCTTATGTTTCATAAGCCCATTTTTTGGGGCTTATTTTGAATGTTATGGATTTACATAAGCTTATTATGGTTTAATTAGCTTATGTAAGCTCGTACATTTCAAAATAAGCCCCCAAAAAAATGAGCATACGAAACATAAGCCAAAATCACATAAGCTCATAAGTTTAAACAAGCACCCCTGAAAATGTGAGAGATCCCATGTTCAAATCCTGATTGGTGTAAACAACGTCACGCCACACCAAACTCCAAAAATGGGAGGGCTTTAAGTCTGTGTGGCGGTGGATTAGTTGGTCAAAAACTCTAAACCTGGGTACCCAAAAAATGTATATCGAAACACTTGGATAATGTAATTATTGTATATGAATTATGAAGCTTAAGTAATTTGCTAGTTTCAGAGAGAAATCCAAGTTGATTAATGATAATGTGATTAGTTTACTATAATTTTGTTTCTTTTATATTTAGGATTTTAAGATGTTTTATGATATTAAGTTTGGGAGGAAAAAGGAAGTCAATCCCAAAGACGATGCGGTTGCGAATGGTCAACAGACTACTACTCGTCAAATGACAAGTAACGTGAACTCGTCGAATGGAAATGGACACGTGAATAACGCCTCTGAATTGTCGATATATGAACAGTACAGACAGGTGCTCTAATCCGTGTTTCCGTTTCTGTAGCGTACTATGATATAGTTTCATCTGGTGTCGTGTTTGTGTTAATGTTTTGTTTTGTTCAGGCGAGAGAGAATGCAACTGCGAATGGAGTTGCACTGCCAGATGGCGAGAAACCGTAGGCTCTCATTTCTTGTTACTTCACTTTTTTTTATAACTTGTTCAGCGTGTAGTAGAAAATGGAAACGCCGATTGGTTTCTTATTGATCCAGATTAATGAGTTTACCATATTTACGCTGTAAAATCAAGACTTATGAACGGAAACACTCCCCTAAATTTGATGTTTCGTGTCTTATTTCCACAGAAAAAAGGCTATGTTTCCTACTTTTGAATCAGCAGAAATGCGAACATTGGCAGAGAGTTTAAGTAGGTATAGACTCGGATCCTTGTGCTCTCTTTTTATTACTACTTCAATAATGTTTAACTTAGTTTACTTTTTTGAAAGGCCTATTAATTTCTATACACGTGTTGCACATGTAGGGATATTATTCGTGGTAGTCCAGATGTGAAGTGGGATAGTATAAAGGGGTTAGAGAATGCAAAACGCCTTCTTAAAGAAGCAGTTGTTATGCCAATAAAATATCCCAAGTAAGCGTTACCAATGCTTAAAGTAGCATTTTGCTTTATAAGCATAAAATAATATAGTAATATTTATATGGATGAATGACGACGGGTTCTTTTATTAGGTACTTCACTGGTCTTTTATCCCCATGGAAAGGCATTCTCTTGTTTGGTCCGCCAGGAACCGGAAAGGTTTGCAGCTATATACTTATACGTTATTTTTCTTCGTGTTTATTATGCATTCTATATCTCGTACTAACGCTGAATGTCATTTAAATACCCTAGTTTTTTCTGCTACATATATTTATTACGCATTTAAAATTTGAATTCTATAATATAAAAGTAGCTGCAATTTACTGAAATACCAAAGGAAAATAAATCTTGAGTAACAAGATCACAATGGAAAAACGCAAGGCATACTGTAACAACTTATGTCGCAAGATCACAAATAAAAATATGCTCTGCCATCTCTATGGCGGATACTCACTTACACTATAGTTTTGTGTGACGTTTCTAATGTTATAAATACCGGATCTGTTATAAAGTCATGGTGTAAAGTTGCTGAAAGTGGTCGATGAAGCGAATATCCATCAGTTGTATTAATGATTAGGAGTGTGCCGTTCTTTATGATACCGAGCTTGGAAGCTGCTTTGATATGTTAGAGCCACCCGAGGACATTAATTCTTGCGAGAAGCCTTTGATGATCAAGATGGTGATCGGAAAAGTTGGCGTGAGAACTCTCTTTAGAGTATATCGTGTATATGTAAGCAAAATAGAAAATAGAGAAACTTCCATTTGTTGCCCCTTATGGCAAGCTGAGTAGACTTGTCTTACAGATACCTCATTAATCCTAAAACTAAAATTAATCCCCATCGGCACGGAGGTTCACCGCACCGACCCTGCCATCCAAAGTGGTAGTCGCCCAGGATTAGTCGGTAGCAATGTCGAAGCCTGAAACCCGTATACCAAAAAAAAAAAAAAACTATCGAGGTAATATAAGCGACTTTGGTGGCAGAGTCTTCTTCACTGAGTGTTTGCTTAAGCACCGTCACAAGACGGAAGACACCGCCTTTTTAGAAAGCGGCGCTTCTATCATGGTGGTGTATCCTTCAGAATCTGTCTTGTTTGACACCAGTAACCGGCTTTAGTAGTGGTTCCTCGTCAACCAATGTTGCTGTCTCCTCCAGTGATAATCCTATCGGTTAAGATAAAATTAAGGCACAATACTGATGTCACGATTGTCATATTACTGGATCAAAGAATAAAAATGAAAGCTCATCTTACTAGTCCTAAAACTAGTAACAAGACACCTTTAGTGGACCATGCGGCAGTGATGTGTGGAACTTATCAAGCTTCGGTGGAGTAGAGATCTCTTCCCAGTAGAGATCTATCCTCCACGGTGCTTGCTGAAGCTTCATGCGGTGCTGCCGTGTGTCCCATTGGAGTTAACCTCGGATTTTAGATAAGATTTCATTATGTACTCTCATCCAATACGGCCACAGTTAGGCCATCGATATTGCGCCTTTTTTAACTTAAACGCCAGTAGAACCGCGGGAGCTGAGAGGCATTGCTGCTGGATTAGACACCACATCTAAAGGAGGCACTCCCATTGGAGAAGATGTTGCTGGAGGATTGTAAGGCTGGAAGTAATGGTCACCAAACCCACCATCTCCATGTTAGCGCCACATCACGATTCAGCATACCAACAAACACGTGCACCAAACCAAACATATAAAAATACCCCACTTTATACAAACATACCCCACAAACACACAAGAAAAGAAGAAAAAAGAGTGCAAACGTTTGGTGGTGCAGACCTCCGAACCATTGTCAAAAACGGAGGACCGTGCGTGAAGAGGGAGGGTGGTAATTGGGATCACTCGTGGTTGAGGCAGGTGGTGGTGGATCGCCCACCATTACTCCTAGTCTCCTAGTCTAACTGGAGAAGACACTGCCATCGTAATCATTTGGATGACCTTTGCGTTCCCGAGTATTATTTTTGAAAGAAGAAAAAAGAAGTGGGTAGAAAACAAAATAAATTCGTGTTCCTGAGTTTTTTTTAGGACATAAGAGAAAAGAAGAGGAAAGTAATTTTGGCTAAACTTCTCTCCAAAACTTTCTTCCCAAAAGTGGGATGATTTGGAGAGAAGTTATATTAGGAAGCTCTAAATAAACAAAATTACTTAAATGACCTAATAAAAAACATAACTTTTATATATTATTAAGGGTATAATTGTAAAATCATTTGTTTTCTATTCTTTTCTCTCATAACTCGGGAACATGATATAAAAAATTTAATTTCATTTATCTCCTCTTCTTTTCTGCCCATTTTTTAAGTCTTCTTTTCTTTTCTTTCATTTCAAAATCTTGGGAACAGTGTTCATTACATTACATGTACATTTTACTATTTTAGTAATCAATGAGGCATATATATAGAAAGATAATAAAACAAGGGCTTTTAATGCTATATAAACTTGGACATAGAATCGGTTTTGATAGATAGACTAGAAATTGTAAACTCAAGACAGTTTACAGGCTTTCTTGAACCGGAGATCATGCAACCTATCAGGAAACCTCTAACACATAAATCCCAACTAGGGAAGAGGATCTTATCCCTCTTACAACATACCACATTCTTCACAAATACTGTCTTTCTGTGTCAATCTGACAAGTGTTTTTCCGCTCACTAACTTGATCGTCGGAGGCTTCTCTTGGGACTCAGGGCACCACGGTCGTCTTGCTCTTTATGTTAAAGAAAGGCGCATATTTGATCATCAATATCCGACTGGTGGATTTTTCACCTTACAAGTGATTCTAGAGCTTCACGAGTTTTTTTTAATATCTTATCACTTACCAAATCGATAAATTCAGTTAAATTTTGTAGAAAAACAAAACTGCATGTAACAGTTAGAACAAACCTAGAGGCGCTGGTGTTTTGCATGGACAAAAGAATAAATAATACTTAAGTAATAATGCAGTTGTCATTTAGACATTTAATTGTAGATGCAAAACTATCCGATATTACTACAGTTGTCATTTAGTTGTAGATTCATATGGGAAGTATGGATTTGTGCATTAAATTAGTGACACGTCACTCTGGAAACCTCGAAACAAACTTCACAATATTTATTAGAACCGAAACAAAATATTTGCTGAATAATATGTTAAAGAGACAACAGTACATGTTCCAATTTTGTTTTGCTAATCGGTACTATTATGTTAATACTAATAAATAGGTATACAATATGTCTAGAACAACCAAATTATCTACTTGTGAACTTGCTGGGTTTACTTCATCTGTTTTAGGAATTTTTAGTAAAATGTTTCATTCTACCGTGTTTCTCTTTGAGCTGAGAATATGCCTTTGATATTCCAGACTATGCTTGCAAAGGCTGTTGCAACGGAGTGCAATACGACATTTTTCAACATTTCAGCGTCATCCATTGTCAGCAAATGGCGTGGTATGTCATTATTAACAGCTCTTGTATTTGGTCAGACGTGCCATTTATTGGGTAGAATAAAATTATGGATGTATATTAAGAAATTGCATAAAAGATCAGATGCATTTAATCTTTTTAATTTATTGGCATGCTCTTGATAACAGGTGACTCTGAGAAGTTAGTGAAGGTGTTATTTGAGCTTGCAAGACATCATGCACCATCAACTATATTTCTGGATGAGATCGATGCAATCATTAGTCAACGTGGTGAATCACGAAGTGAGCATGAATCAAGTAGGCGTCTCAAAACAGAGTTACTCATCCAGGTCGAGATTTTTTCCTCCATGTTATATATTATGAACCACTGCCCATACATGTTTGTGCGTGCCTGTTTTTCTTGAACTGAAATAGAATGTTTATGGTAACAATTTATATCTGCACTGGTTATTGCTGGTTTTTATGTGACTTGGTCATCTTTACAGTGGCGTCGTAGTTCTGTGTGGTATCAAGTTTATAAAATTTTCATCTTTCGCACTGTATCATTGTTTGTTTGAACATTAATCATTGAAAATCAGTTTGCACTTGATCTACTTTATCCTGAACTCTTTTGGTTTGATTGCAGATGGATGGTTTGACAAAAACAGATGAGCTTGTTTTGTATTGGCAGCTACAAATCTCCCTTGGGAACTTGATGCTGCCATGTTAAGACGCCTTGAGAAGAGAGTATCCTTTTCACTTTATATTTATATAACCCTTTACATATAGTTGCGAAACGGGTGGGTTGGTTTGACCCACATAAATCGCGTGTGTACTGTTTCTCATTAAGACAAAACAACTAATGTGCTAGATATGGTAGGAAAAATATTGATAATCTACATTTTTAATATACTTTTGGCAAATTCTGACCCATTTTTAGCTATATTTTTATTTAACCATTTGACCATTCTCCGAAAGAATATTATCCAGTTTGACATTACTTTTTACTGGGAATGTTGTTGACAGTGCTTTTACCGGAAAGTTACATTATAGCAATTCTGAATTTTATCATGTTCATGAACTCGGAATTTATATGTTATCTAGTGATTCTTTAATTATTATCCAAGATTCTTGTACCTTTACCTGAGCCTGAAGCAAGAAAAGCCATGTTTGAGGAATTATTACCTTCGGTTCCTGAAGAGGAGACATTACCATATGATTTGTTGGTGGAAAAGACAGAAGGCTTTTCAGGTTCTGATATACGGTTATTATGCAAAGAAGCTGCCATGCAACCTTTGAGACGTGTAATGGCCATTCTGGAAGAACAGGAAATGTTGCCTGAAGATGGTATGTTTCATCAAATATTTCTTTATACATTCTGCAGCTTATTTTTCTCTTGGTCTCCCATCCTGTTGGAAATACATTATACATGTGGTTCAAGGCATAATTAGCTTGCAAGCCCTCTAAAATGCCAGCCTTTTAAGTCGGCAATATGATGTGGCATAATAGGTGGGTCTAGATGGAGGAAAATGGGCTGTTTGGGCAACATGTCAAGTGGATTTGAATAATGGGTTATTATATGTGCAGGTTCAATTGGTCAGATAGCTAATTAACCCGCTGACATCTTTCTTTTTAAATTATTTATATATGAAATAACTACTATGAAACTTGTAATAGATATAACTTTCATATGTGATGGTTCAAGCATTTGGATACACATTAGACAACTTTTGACCCGTTCAACATGTTCGACCTCTCTAATCAGATTTATTTTCTGCTTTCATTCATTGCTAAACAACACAACATTGATTGACCTTTTTTAATATGAACGGGTTGAAATGCCATTTCTAGCTAGGATACTCATTTCAAATATCTATAACATAGTCATTTTGTTTATCAAGTATTTATGTGGATAATGTCTTTACAGAACTGCCAAAGATCGGTCCAATTAAACACGAAGACATTCAGATGGCAATAAAGAACACGAGGCCTTCTGCTCATCTACATGCTCCTCGTTATGAAAAGTTCAACGAAGATTATGGCAGTCAGATACTTCAGTGAAAAAGCACAAGAGTATCATTCTTTTTGATAAATTTCTGCATATGTTACTAGTTACCGCCCATTTTCACCTCATATCAAAACTTTTTTCCTTGCATTTGTTGCCTTTGCATTCATTGGTGCTGGGAGACTGTTGACATAATGAAGATATGCGAATCATTGTTTGTTGTCTAATAAGTCGGTGTATGATAGAGACCTGTAAAAAATTGATTTTTTTTGGTTAGTTTTAAAGATGAAATTTTGACCTTTCTGAATATAAATGGGCACATATATGCCCATTTATGCTTCAATTCTTAACAGATCAAAGAGATTAACTAAAAGATTCAACTAAAAAGAAAGCGGGTTAGATGGTTCAAACACGTTGAAAGTTGTACGAAGTGTATTCAAATATGTAATAGTAAAAAAACCTTCTAAATTGGCTTTCTGAAAAAGTTAGATTGGGTAACATCTAATCATGTCGAGTAGAGCATGTGAAGTAAAGCAGGATGTAACAATCACATCTTTATCCGAGAGTAAAGAGGGTTCCTAGAATGTTTTCAGTGATTTTCGGTGGCCAGAGTGCTTAGATATGACATAAATTTTTTAAAACATGCATGTGGTGTTTGATCTCATCATCAAACTATATCTAATAGCAACTACTATTTCTCATAAGATTGTGAATCACCCTACCAACCCAATCCATATCGAATAAACATCGATGTTAAGCGTTAAAAAGAAGTTATCCCACCGATCTTTGTTATCTCTCTGCGTGTATATTCATTCTGTCAAGTGTCTTTTTCTTTTGGTGTTGAACTGTTGATGTGATATTTGTTCTCGCCTCCTTTGCAAGTATATATATCATAGAAAATGGTTGGGAGGCCTAAAAATGTGACTACTTATGTGACTAAATACATATGATAATAAGTTATTGGATTGTGAACAAGTAGGTTATCCTGCTGTCACCAACAGGACGCTGATACATAAATTTAAGCAAATAATTAGACGTACTAGTTAGGCATGTCAATCAATACTCATTTACCATTCCGTGTTTAGTATTCCTAATTTATATGTATAACTATGGTGGGTGGTCTATCACCACCATCAAGCATGATCACGTGCCAAAACCATAGCAATGGCCACCAACCACGCGCCAAGCCGCCAAGACCTAACTTTTTGCACTCGTTTGGTGGTCTGCACTCTGCACTACCGAACAGTTTCTCACTTTTCTTTTAGGCTATATTGTGGACTATGTTTATATATAAGGTGAGTCATTTTTATATTTTTGATTTGGTGATGACCATAAGTTCATAACACCTGTTTAGTGATAGGTTTGGTGGTATATTAAATGATAATTTAACACTGATGTAGAGGTAATAAATACGTGTTTGTTTTGTGAGTGTCACACTGTTTGAATCGAATGAAAGTAAAATGTGTATGTCTCGTTTCTTATAATAGGTCCTAAAACATAGAATCATTAATCAAAAGTAAAATATGTATGTCTAGTTTCTTATAATATGCCCTACCTTTACAATCAACTCTAAAAGGAGATTCTTTTTATTTTGTATAATTAAATTTTTATATAATTTTTTTAAATAATAATTTATATATTTTATATTATATTTCTCACTCTTACATAAAATCCAAATTACAACTACCTTGTGTTTTCCGACCTCAATAATTAAAAATCATTTTCAAACACAATCCCAAAACCAATGTTGCAAAATCGGTCAACTCGGCCGATTAATCGTTAATCGGCGAAGACTTGTCGATTTTTAAAATCGGTCGAAAAATCGCCTAGGAAAAATCGACACTAAGAAATAAAAAATCGGTAGAATCGATAAAAATCTACCGAATCTGCAAATCGGCCATTTTAAAAATAATAATAATTTAGGCATTATACTTAATTTGAGGTCGATATTTCACTTATAATGCACAATTGGCATCATAATCGAATCGGAGCCTTTTATTGAGCGTTTGGAAACATACAGACTTTTAATTGGTTAAGATTTTTAATGGCCTTCAAATACCAAAAATTGCAGGAAATGCCAATCCGATTAATCATCGATTAATCCAGACTTAACTGACATCACTGCAGGCCATTGACCGCCCGACTACGGATTCACTATTTTTGCGCCCAAAACACAAACACCCCTAATCTCTTTTTTTCTCATTTAAATAGTCTTACCAAAAACTATTATCCCGCCCAAATTAAATTCATCTTCAAAATCCAATAATCCTCTGCTGACGTCACACATACAACAATGTCACTTTCATCAACCTTCAAAGACCTGATCCAACAAATGGAACACGCCACAAACCAACGCTTATCTCTTCTCCAGGTAATAATCAATCTCTGCTACCATCGTTGTTATAACTTTCCTACTTTAATCTTGCATGAATTTTGCAGGAGATTACCGAGTCTACATGAAGAACTGCATGCTACATTATGCAAAGATACAGAGCATTTTCCCGCTTTGGGCACTTGGAGAATATCGCAAACGAGTTTGGGTCAAAACTAAGTAAAATCAATAGCCGACGTGTCATAGTAAAGTCAAACATAACTAGAAATAATGCGCAGATGATATGCCACCTCCATATTTTGTCGATGGAGCTTCATTTGAGACCAAAAAAAAAAAAAAAACTTGAGACCATCTAAATCACATATGATTATAACTCGTGAAATCTAATTCACCTGTGTTTTACCGATCAAATATTCTTTAATCCATCCGCACCACCATTTTTGAACTAATGGCCCTGATTGCTCCCCTAGGTCTCAAGTTTTTGATGGTCTCAAATTAATGTAGTCATCCCATATCCTATATGTTAAAGTAGTAAAAAAATTGTGTCTATATGTTATTTTATTATGTTATTGTAACAAACAAGGTGCTTTCTTTTACTTAAAATGAATATGTATGACAATCTTGTAGTTTGATTCAGTTGTTCACTATGCAACATTGAGAACTAAAAGCTCTTAATATTGTTTATAATAATTTAGCACTAAATAATGAACAACAAATGTAGCAACCTCAAAATGATTATTACGTAAAGTCTAGTCATGCATCGATGATAACCATTGATGAGGAAGAAGGATCACGCAAACAACAACTCAAGCTAATGCTGACCATGAAATGTATATAACTTCAAAGCTTGGGCTATTCACATAAAAATCGATCTATATCACCGACCTTGCTAGTTTTACTCTTAATATAGAGGAATTCGTGGCAAGTTATAAATATCTCAGACATCGACTTATTTTGCTTGAAGCAACAAAAGAAGCAACAACAATTACTCAACTCGAGCCCCAACAATCACAAAACGTATATGACTTGATTCCATAACTTTGATATGCACGAACCCGAATTGTTGTACTTGATAGGATAGAGTGAATCAAGGTGAGATTTTTGTTGGAATTTTATACTCATAACAATTATACATAAAACAAATAACATCATCAAAGCAAGCAATGGAAGACAATAGGAATAATATATATAATTAATTAACCAAACAAGTGCGTACGCACTTTTAGCAATTCAAGTAATCAAACGATGATGTGATCAAGTAACAAAACCCAAAACCCTAAATTAGGGTTTATACAAAATCGTCCAACCCAAAATCGACCACCAAGGAATACAAGCTCAAGTGTGCTTGTTCTTGTTTTCGTTGTACACACGCACTAATAGCGATTTGATGCGAGAAGCTAGTTCCTGAATCACTAATAAACCAAACACTTTATCTTTGAGCTAAGCAAAATCGAAACACCTTGAGGTGAGGGTATTCGACCGCCACACAAAGAGAGAGGAGAAGGAGAGAAATTAGTTATCAAAGTGATCCAAGGTTAGTCAATAATGAATACATTGCTTTGTATTTATAGTTAACATATCTTGAGTACAAGTTTGAGTGGTTTGGTTTGGGAACCCTCCACCGATCGGCCAAAGTATCCCAAAGGGATTCTAGAACTTTCCGACTTTACAATTTCATCTCTAGTCCTTCTAGTTAATATTTAACGATCATAACCAAACCTCGTTAATTATTTAACTATCGCTATGTTTTATTTAGTGATTAATAATTAATAACAATAACGCTTATTTATATTAATTATGTACATCAATTCTCATACGTAATGTGCATCCCCAAGTCTCGAAGTTCAATCCGACATACATATATTTAAATATCCATAAAACCTTTCAGCCCCACTGGATATTACTAAATATAGTAATGACATTGGTTAGTCTAGCTTTCACACGCCAACGCCCCGCATCGAATCGAGCATGGTCTCCTCGAAAACCATTTAATGATTCATCATTTTACTTATCCTTTGTTACTAATACTACATTAACTATGAATATGGATCAAGTCATTTCATAAGTTAATATTCTGCTTTCGTTGTATATGATTGAACAAGATTACCAAATCATCTCGAACGTATTCCAGAGTAGATCTTGGGTATGGCCATACAAACATCTTGTCAACCCTACGAGGGCCCAAATATAGTATTATGCTTTGAAACAAATTCAAAGGAACAAATTCTCGACTACAAACATAACTCATGAATTTTGCAACACTTCCTAAAATAGCCTTTATAACTACCGCCACGGATATAAGTAGACTATCTTACACAAATGCACTACATTCATATCGCTTATCCGTATCTCAAGTCCGAGGATAAACACTTCATGATATACTTAATGATAAAATCCAAAAGTATCATCATGTAAAGTCGATGAGTCCTATATTCAATTCATTGAATATCATGCGAATCTGTATGTCCCACGCATCAATATACTTTAAAAGTATATTCTACCAAACTCAGATTTGTCTTAATTCAATGACATTCCCACATCATTGATTGACAACGGACTATTTAGAATAACATAAGTTACCTCATGGATTAAACATGCAAATATAGGATATAATATTAAGAAAATGAAAATAAACATAAACAACTATTTTATTTCATTAAAGTAATATTTGTTCATAACATCCTTTATCCAAATACTAATCACAGATCCGCATGAAACTACTAGCTAAACGAAGTCCTATCCCATCAAGATGGTCAAGAAGTTTATCTTTGGCAAAGGCTTGTAAAAGGATCGCCTAGATTTTCATCCGTATGAACTTGAGTAGATTGATTTCACCTATGTCGACTTGTTCTCTAACATAGTGATATCGACGAGGAAAATGTCCGGCGCCTTCATGACTCAGTGCTCATTGGCAAATGTTATTGCAACAGAAGTTGTCACAACACACATTTAAAGGTAATTGATCGAGGGCATTACTCCCAGTCCCGAAATGAATTTCCTAATCCAAATGCCTTCCATCGCAGCCTTCAAGCAACTATGTACTCAACAGAATAGACATCGCAACTGTTGTTTGCTTTTGCTTTTCCAACAACTCGCTCCTCCATTAATGACAAAGACATAACCCGTCCGAGACTTCAGATCATCTTTATCGCTTGGAATGACGACGCAAAACCTCAGAACATCAAGTTCGTGATCCGATTTCCATACACTAGAAACATATCTTTAGTAGCCTTTAGATACTTAAGAATGTTCTTAATACCTGCCGAAGGTTTCACACCGGGTTCTCATGATACCGACCGGTAATGTTCTCGTGCAAACGCCACATCGTGCCTTGTACATCTCACAACATACATGATAGATCCCACACCAAGCATAAGGAACTTTCTCATGTATTCCACCTCTCACAGTGTTGACGCAAGATAGTTTATTACTTAAGCCATGTTCAACTTGCATTGGCAAATATCCCTTCTTGGAATTTTGCATACTAAATCTCTTCAAGATTTTATCAATGTAAGCACTTTGGCTTAGTCCAATTAACCGCCTTGATCTATCTCGGTAGATCTTGATTCCTTAATAAATGTCGCTTCCCTAAGTCCTTCATAGAAAAGCACTCCAAGATAAGACTTTACATCTTGCATACTTGAATGTCTTTTCCCATGATCAATATGTCATCGACATATAAGACAAGGAAAATAACATTACTCCCACTAGCTTTGTGATACACATGGCTCATCAAGATTTTGAGTGAAACCAAATTTCTTGATCTCTTCATCAAACTTCTTGTTCCATTGCCTTGATGTTTGCTTCAACCCATAAATGGATCTTTGAAGTTTGCATACACGCCGAAACTTTGGATTCACAAACCTTCAGTCCGCGCCATATAGATGTCCTCATCTAGGGCGATTAAGAAGGCGCTGACATCCATTTGTCATATCTCATAGTCATAGTACGCAGCTATGGCTATAAGAATCCTAATAGCTCTAATGTCTGCCACAGAGAAAATGTCTCCTCGTAATCATCCCATAGGTTTGAGTAAAACCTGAGCTACAAGACGAGCTTTATAGGTGTGCATTGCCATCCATGTCGGCCTTTATCTTAAAGATCCACTTACTTCCAACTACCTTAGCATTTGAGGTAAGTCAACCTCTATCCGCCTTCGTTATCTTCATGGATTGCATTTCATTCATTGCAACTCGCCATTTTTCCTTTTCGTGACTCATCATGGCAGCTTTATAGTTAGGGTGTTCACCAAGATCCCCTAACATATTTTCTCGCCTTCTACGCTGAGACATAGACGCCAGTGCACGCCGTAGTCCTCGGATTCACGAATGGGAACCACTTCAATCTCGTGGAACGCCTGCACTTTCGTGTGTTCTACTGAGGTTGGCTAGTGTTCTTAAGGTGTCGTGTCTTCTTGATCATCTTCCGCATCATAAACTCTCCCATCGAATTCATGAGATATGAGATCCTTTTCAAGAAAGTCTCCATACCTAGCAACAATTACTTTGTTTTCGGAAAGAGAAGTAGTAACCCATAGTTTCCTTTGGGTATCCTACAAAGACACCTTAATAGATCTTTGTTGCCTATCGCCAGATTCACGCTTAACAAACGCCTCACAACCCCGCACCTTTAAGTAAGACAAGTTGGGAGGTTTCCCATACCACACTTCATAAGGAGTCTTATCAACCTTCTTAGTTGGAACCATATTCAATATGCAAACAAATAGCTTCAAAGCATAATCCCAAAAGGATAAGTGAAGAGTCGTAAGATTAAACATCGATCGCACCATGTCTAGCAATGTACCATTCCTCTCTCTCGACACACCATTTTGTTGTGGAGTATAAGGAGATGCGAGTTCCGGACAATACCACACTCACCCAGATAATCTTTAAACTCGCTTAAATATTCACCACCTCTATCGATCAAGAGCTTTAATCTTCTTTCCTAGTTGCGCTCTACTTCACTCTTAAAACCTTAAATGTTTCAAAGACTTCATGTTTATGTTTAAGTAAATAAACATAACCATAACGACCAAATCATCCGTAGAAGGTTAAGAAGAGCTAGCACCCTTTCGACACATGTCTTCAGTGGTCCACATACGCCAAGATGTATCACACCAAGAAGATCAAGCCCTTTCTAAACTATTTGTAAAGGTTTCTTGGTCATCTTCCCGATATGCAAGATTCGTGATTTATCAAATGATTCATCATTGATGTCTTGCAAAGCCCATCGTGTTGTAAACTGCATGCGTTTCTGCCTATATGAGCAAGTCTACAATGCCAAAGAAATGAAGAATCCAAATCACCTTTGATTCTTTTATTATTGATGCTAAAGATGTAATTATTTTTATCATTCACATTATCATGCAAATCAATTTCAAACACACCATTTATCGAATAACATTAAAGTAAAAACATCATTTAAAGAAACAAATTCCATAATCGTGAAATGTATGAACGAAACCAATATCTTTTAACAAGGAAATGTAACGACACCCCTAACAATGGAAGGTGCGAATGACAATCGTTTAATGACAAGATTAAACCCAAGGTAAACTAAATCAAACGTGTTTATAGCTTCAACGATCGTGATGTGCTCCATTACCCACGCAGTATTGTCGTCCATAGGCAAGCTTCCTTGCTCCTCTAAGTCCCTGCAAAGTATTACATATGTGAATACCACATCCAGATCATATACCCGTGAATTTATTTTATGAGGAAAAGCAAATAATTTATCATCAAAAGAGTACTTAAAGCATCGCCACAAGTCAAGATTTTTATACCTCTTATTTCGCAACTCATCAAGATACAAGGACAATTCCTCTTCCAAAGGTCCAATCGCAGGTGTTGATGACAAGCCTAATCCTTCTTCGATTCTCACGCCGCTTGGGAGGGTACTTCTGGTTCTTGCCGATAAGTCATAACTTGTTTTCCTTATCGCCTTTACCTTACCTTTCCCTTTCTTGTTCGCTAGCTTATTAGGCTTAGAAATTCTACCCTTCCGATGGTCAAACCGCAGTGTGAGGCCTTCGGGCAAACCTTTTCGTAATCAATGAGCATTGCATGTACCTCATCGACCGCCTTCCCCGTAATGCATATTATAATCACGCATTAAACCATCAAATTCTTGTTATGGATCCGTTGATCGTGCCAATTTGTATGTCATTGGTAGACATAGTTCAAACGCCCAACCGGGTCCATGTAACTCATCATTTTGCAAGCCAGCGCCATGTTTCCATTCTCCTTTGCAACTATGAAGAGCATCAATCAAGTCATACAAATCTCTACAACACAAGTTTTTCAAACAACCTTTGCAATTCTTCCAAGATGAGATTAGTAAGTAATTCTCAAATTGCTTTTGCAAGCTTGAGTTCATACTCCCGAGCATAATGCAAGCGACCTCATTATACTTGTCATACCGGATTACATGCAGCTCTCGTCAGAAGTGAGCATCACCGCAGTTCTGGAGGACACAGGCGAGTCAACATTGAGTCTTTTGGCAACCCTCAAGACAATTCGAGTTGTCGATACCAATCATTGAAATTAGGCTATCAAATAATTCTCTCGATCAAACATAGATTTGAACGACGAGGCTAGTGCAAGAGATTCAACTTGAGCCATTTCTACGAAATAAAAGTTCAAAAGTTAGTACTTTCGATAAGTAAACATTCAAGAAAATAAAATACCCTTTGGTCAATATTCATATTAACCATAGAATTTTCCTTGAATTTTGATCCTCATTATCATAGTTCCACCACATCGCTTGATCTCGCTAGTGGTGAAACTATAGAATAGGTAATCGTTGAAAACGATAATTGACAAACAAGTTTTCAATTCCAAAATTATGGGATTTACAATTTTGCCAAAACAATTAATGCAAAACGAAGCATGTTTTATCCCATCTTATGCCTTAAGTTATAGGTCTCACTAACTAACTTAATTAAGTTGTCTAATTTAGAAACCGCAAATCATAAAGTCGAGGTCTCACACAACAAAATAATTCACCTCGTTATTGTAATCTAGATCAAGGTCTCACATAACTAAATTACAATTTCAAGTGTTTCATATCATTAGATGGCATAAACTTAAATTTAAAGGGTACAATTTTGATGTGTAATCAAAACTTATGTATAAAGAAGCATGCATACAACTTTATAACATAATATTTTCGAAAAACTTACTAAAAGATTTTAATTGCTAAGATTTAATTCTACAAAGTTTTAATCGATGCGTTGAGAAACTTACAACTTTGCACTAAGATGCTTCGTACATAGAATGGTTATACTAGGTAGCTCCAATCGAACGACATGTAGGACTGTGTGCAACCAAGCATAACCTTAGACATCCATTCAGGAGACTATGCTCACTTCTTAAATACCCCTTTATAGTTTGTTCTAGTGGGTGAGCTGTTCTAACCATTTAGTACAAATGATCAACGATTAAAAGTTCAAGAATAATTTTAGATAACAAATCAATTTCGCCATTATTTAGTCCATTTAATTTTCTATTCATAAAAACCCTTTTGCTTACTAACATGTCAAACAATATATAAACAAAAAGCATTTTAATAAAAATTAAACACACTCAAATAATATAAACATATAACTAAACAATTTAAACATATGTAAAAACAATTAGCCACATGCATAATTATTTCAATAAACCTAATAACAATTTAGGCGTGAATAAATGCATACATTAACTAGTGCTTTCATCTCGCGAAAAGATGAGCCACATACATCGACAAGTCGATTAAGTAAGCAAAGTTAATAGTATACCAATTAGCACATAACTAATTTTATTAGTTATAATTGAGGTCTTCCTCAATTCAATAATTATTAAATAAATAAAACATGTGTGTACACTTAACAATTAATCAATATACAATAAACAATACCCATGGCAAAACATGCATGTTCCACCATAGATTCCGTATGACAATTATCACAGAGGTACGCATATTATACATGGCACATAACAATTATTCATTAATTAACCACATAAAATAAGCATGCAATCCTAGGGTTTCTACAAGTTTTACAAAATTAAAACCTAATTAAATAAATATAGGTAATCGACCCATATTAAATAAAATTAGGTTTCGAATTCAAACCCTAGAAACCATAAAAACATGCATATAATCATAAAGATTCAATTTTTATGTTTTTCGCAATTAATTACATCATATTAACTACCGTGATGCCACCGTTGGAATTTTATACTCATAACAATTATACATAAACAAATAACATCATCAAAGCAAGCAGGAAGCATTAATAGGAATAATATATATAATTAATTAACCAAACAAGAAATGCGACTTTTAGCAATTCAAGTAATCAAACGATGATGTGATCAATATCAAAACCCAAAACCCTAAATTAGGGTTTATACAAAATCGTCCAACCCAAAATCGACCACCAAGGAATACAAGCTCAAGTGTGCTTGCTTTTTCGTTCTTTGTACACACGCATTAATAGCGATTTGATGCGGAGAAGCTAGTTCCACTAATCACTAATAAACCAAACACTTTATCTTTGAGCTAAGCAAAATCGAAACACCCTCGAGGTGAGGGTGGTCGATCACCACACAAAGAGGAGAGGAGAAGGAGAGAAATTAGGTTATCAAAGTGATCCAAGGTTAGTCAATAATGAATACATTGATTTGTATTTATAGTTAACATATCTGGAGTACAAGTTTGAGTGGGTTCGTTTGGGAACCTCCACCGATCGGCCAAAGTATCCCAAAGGGATTCTAGAACTTTCCCGACTTTACAATTTCATCTCTAGTCCTTCTAGTTAATATTAAATCAATCGTTAACCAAACCTCGTTAATTATTTAACTATCGCGTATGTTTTATTTAGTGATTAATAATTAATAACAATAACGTTTTATTTATATTAATTATGTACATCAATTCTCATACGTCAATGTGTGCAATCCGAAGTCTCGAGTTCGAATCCGGACATACATATATTTAAATATCCATAGAACCTTTCAATTTTGTGTGAAATTGACTAATTATCGTGAGGCGATCTTGTGTTAAGGCTTAAAACATCTTTGTCCAATGTATCGATGTCGATAGCTTGCAATATGTTAATGGAATTTGGAGGAAGAGTAAACAATTGGTGGTTTTCAAATAAACATATTACTAGGCGAACTCATAGGCCGATGCGTTGTTCTATAGCTCGAATAGGTGCTCTTGATGGTTTATGCTAGTGAAAATTATATATTCCTTTTGACATTGATCTATTTCATACTTGAACACAAAATCACTCACCCATGCATAGGATAAGCATGCATCGATAAGGATAAGAGCACGGGAGGGTTCGATTAAACATGGGGTTATCCGAAGGCTAGCTTACGATATTATGGTTCAAATCACTCACCCATGCATATCATGAAGGGCCACGGAGACACCATAACCATCCAAACCATTTCTTTTACCTAATTAAATGATTGCAACTACCGGTAGCTTCGTAGGATCTGCGATCGGCTCCATGCTTTAGCATTAATTGTCTACTTCATTTCATCATCGCCATCATAAATATTCTGCACAAACCTTTCACTCATTTTTATTAAAACGTGTCCTTAAAGTATACTCAATTAAGCTTAAATTTCATTTTGAATTAAAAAAACATTTAATACACATTAATCAAATGTATGAATTCCATTAAATAAATATGATCTTATGTTTAATAAGCTCAAACTTTTCTTTACGTTATCATATATTATACACTTAATTAACACACATCAAGCCACGGGTTTTGCTAACCACTCAATCAATCGTAAATATTCTGCACAAACCACTCATCGCCATATCATTGGTCCACGAATGTGGATTGCGGTGGTCCTCCATACCCCTACATGTTAAAAGGACTTAATGCCAAAGGATCGTCCATGTGCGTAAGTATGAGAACCAAATTCGGTGTTAATGTGAGCAGAAAGTTTGTGGTGGAATTTGATAAGTATATATTACATATTTTAAGATGTTTGAGTGTTAATAATCGAGCTCATTATGGGAAATTATATAAAAGATCTTTTTTTCTTGGCCAAAGAGTAAAACCGATGTCCAATGAGCAACAATAGAAATCGATAGTTTGATAAATAGGACAACATTACTTTAGTGATATATAAAGGCCAATATATTTATTTACTATGGATTTGACATTTTAAGCGTGATTAGATAACATGTACTATATGACTATATGTGGTATGAAACTATGAATATGATTGCTCCTCTTACCATCTTTTGAAATGGGGACCTAGAGCATGGGGTGTCGTGAAGCAACTCACTTCTCTTCATTTGGGCCCCATGATAACTTCAGCTAAATGGATTCGGGGTCAAGGAACTTCCTTTTCTTGAGCAAGTTTTATAACACCTAGGCGATGAACCTAATCGTTGTAGTGTAGTAATTAGGGTAAGCGCGGGTATTGATATCGTTCTCTGGGGAATAGGAATGCTAGTAGGGAGTTACTACGCTAAGGTTAAGGTTGAGGAGGATTATTTTTTATCTTTTTATATTTTATGAAAATGGAAAGGTACGAATCTCGGGTATTGGATTTGGGGGTTGGTATTTCTACCGATTACTCTACTATTATCTAATTATCTAAACTAAGGTTGTGAGTCTATGTCTAATTAATGTGTGCTCGTATGATAGTTTAAAGATGTGTTTACTTAGTTTGTATTACTCTTAATTATCTCTATTGATGGTTGAGTGTCACGTCTTATTCCTAGTTGCGTTGTGTCTAAAGTTGTAGGGTATGCGTTTCTCCCAACTCTTTGAACTTACCAAGGGTCTTGTCTACAAACCCACTAGAGATTATAGACTCTACTCTAAGGCGCTCGGATGGTTTAGCCTACAATCACTCGTAATTATACTCTAAGGTTCACAAAGATGAATCAAGCATTAAGTGCACAACGGATGACCTATCGCATTACTAGATCATAAATCAACTAAGATAAAAACAACCAATCAATATTCAATAATTAAGTTTCATACTTCTAAGCAAACACACAAAAAATTAATGGACATGGAGAACATGCAAGCATACACACAAATAATCAAAGACATAATTGAATTAATGAAGCAAAGACTTATCTTGATGTAAGATAGGGTTAAAACCTAAAATCTTGTACAAGACACCTTAGGTTCGGTTTAGGTTTTTACTCAAAGACTCTCCACACAAAAGAAAAATTCGGATTCTATATATAAGATTACAATTGCGGCGGCGTCACCTGTTTAGTGGCCGCGGTGTCGCCGCCATTAGGGTTTCGTCTTGGCCACGTTAACCTTGACGGCACCTTATGACCGTGGCGCCGTCTCTTGACTTGGCGTCGTCTGGATTGCATCTAGGCCGTCCGAGTAGCGACGACCTCTTTCACCACTAGCGCCGTCTCTTGAAAATACGAGTTTTGAGTTCGTCCCGTCAATAATTTTGGGACGGCGTCCTGTCTTTTGGCGCCGTCGCCTTCTAACTTCAACAGCGTGAGTGCCTTGATTTCGACTTTGGCCATTTTCTTCATATATCGCCTTTCCGTCCAAATAAGTGCCATTCCGCATTTTGCCTTCGAGACCTAAAAAGTGAAAAGAGCGATATTAAGCAATAACGGATACAAAAGTGATCAAATAAGGACTTAAACGACCCTCAAATGGTACCTTTAAAACCTTATCAAATATCCCTACACTTGTTGCTTGTCCTCGACAAATGTGCTTTAGCCAATTAATTTATAAGTTAGGGTCATGAAGCATTAATTCAAAGCGGTCCACAACACATATAAGCCCCAAAAAGTCATAACACACGGAGTACATACTAGCACCTCACATGGGGTGTTTGGATACTACATCTCTCGGGTGTATATATGAAACATAACAAAATAGGAAATGGAAGATAAACACTCATTAACGGTCCTAGTACATAGATTACCATAGGCTTGAGAATAGATCAAACCTCCATCGCTTTGGCGTAAGCACCTAGGAAAGACTATCAAAGAGGTCTTTTAAGGGTTGTAATGTTAGGCTGGTAGAAACAAGGGTTTGGTGGGATAGGCTATTTAGTGGTGGCAAGTCAATCTCTATGTTAAATGCATATGAAGAATGGTTGCTAAGCCAAGACTCGACACTCTAAACTTTAGATATATGAAATAAACAAACATAAATTTAAAGATAGATGTAGGATGGTAGCCGTATGTTTTTTTTTTTTTTTTTTTTTTTTTTTTTTCATACACTTTTACTCTACCATCCTCGATAACATCAAAATACTAGGGATTATGAGCACATCCTACACTTGAGTTTTATTACTCTAACACTAATTTGACCGATTTGAAAAGATTAAAACACTTGGGGTACATTATTACGCAAACAAAGGAATTTAATTTAACGTTCCCTTCCGTCATTTCATAAACTTTAACTTTTCCATGAATCCCAATCATCCCAAAACTATATACAAAGGATATGACTCGACTTAGCAACTTATGCAAGCAACGGATAATTGAACTAAGGGTTTTGGTGATAACATATAATGCTAAAAGTGAGTGCATATAGGGTAGGCTAAGCGATTTGGGTGTATATTTGGGGTGGGGTGTAAACAATGCTCTTCATTGATATTAGGAAAACCGAAATATCGAGAACATGAAAAGGATAGGCTCGGGGGTTAACTAGGGTATCGTGTACTAAAGATGAGTACAAGCACAAAGGTGTGGGAATTACTCAACCAAAGTGGAAGAAGTAATTATATTACGGTATCAAACAAGGGTTATCCTAATGCCTCTTATCATTTAGTTATTCCTAACTACACAAGTGTAGCCTCACTTGCGATCTCGGAATGCATCACAAAACAAGTTCTAGAATCTATTATACTACGGTTCACACTCAAGCATTAAAGATGAATGCTTTAATTCCTACTAATCTAATGGCGATCCTCACATTTTGGGTGGAATTTGGGTGGTAAAGGGTTTTGTGCTAGTCATATAACTTCCTATCCGTGAGGCGCTTTGTTAAGACTAATGGCCCACTCCTATATGTCATGAAAAATTTTAAATTTGGTGCCAAAATTACCCTAACCGACATTTTCTCATGGTTTATTACACAATCACAATTGAATGAAACAAATAATCAAGGATAAACATAGTTTCAAAGTTCCGTTTATTTTCCTCCCTACTTAAACTGAACATTGTCCCCAATGTTCCCAGAAATATCAAAGTTATGATAATGGAAGGTAATTAAAGCGAAAAACTAATACTCCCTGATTAGCTCGGTAGGATCCGTGTAAAGTGGTGGTTAAACTCTTTTCCAAGAAGAATTATGCGTGAAAAGCTCCAATCTTATGTAACTTCTTCGACAAACTAAACACACTTGAAGAGAACAAACGAAACCTTCGTAAAATCGTGGTAATAATATATATAAGACTCGATTTAAACTAGGATATAATGCTTGTGGAATGGATGTTTGAAATTTCTAAGAAAATTAAGACACGAAAATTCAAAAATTTATAAGTAGCTCGAAAACGAGAAAAAGTAATCGATGTTTTACTCTTCTTGGCGCGTCGAGTTGCAATCTGGCCGTCAGTTATCTGACAAAAAGCGGTCTGCGATTTTCGGAAAAATTACGGAAAATTTACATCTTTAGAATCGAAAAATTTACGCAAAACATCCATTATGACTCGATACAAGCATTTGATTCGAACAAACAAACATAAATATCGTTTAATTAATTGTTATTCTCATGTTTACGTTTCTTTTGAAAGCGTGTGTAATCCTCCTACACTTATCCCTATGTAAAATACCTTTATATGCAATTAAGAAAAACAAAATAAAGCATTTTCACAAATTTAAACATGAGGATAAACAATTAATAAAAGATATATGACACTAACAAGCAAACAATTAAGCATGGGTTGCCTCCCACGAGCGCTTTTCTTTATTAAAGAGTCTTGTAGCTAGACTCGTAGTCGGTACTCTACGTTTTCTCATTACCGCCCTCTTGGCTTCTAATAGAGTTCCATGTTGTAGAAGTGCCCTAAAATGCTCTCTAAGAGTTCATCCTCTCCCCATCGGTCCTGTATTCCCTAAGCTCAAGCAATCCTTGTAGAATCGAAAATCTTAGCCATAACATAATCAACACCTTTCTCCCTATCCTCATCATTCCTATAATAGACCGATAGTTTAAGTTCCTTTTCATCATTAGAGAGATGAAAACTTCTCAATCTTAAGCGGCATTTGGTAAGCTATATTATCGGTCTTATTCTTGAATCGCACTACTCCTAATGAGGGTCATAGGTCATCCGGTGCTTTCTATGAAAGGTTTTCCTAGAATAACATGGGACAAGCTAGGGTCATGGCTAATATCATCCACAATTATGAAGTCCGTAGGGTTGTGAAACTACCTACATAAGCGGGCAATCCCTAACTCTACCAAGAAAATTGCAAACTTATTAGGATCATTGGGGTCTTGCCTAGTTGGAATAGGCTTCTTCAATATCCAATTAGTAGGTGCTAGTCATTATGTTGATTGGGGACTTGCGATCAATGTAAGCTTTTGCCACAAGGTGTCCTATGACACATGGTATGTTGAGATTCCAAGGGTTCCCAAACTTAATTGAGGACTTTTCCTAACATACATGTGACGGAGGTCACGCACAAGTGAGGGTGGCGAGATAGTTCTTCTTCCGTAGAAATTTGTTGAAATAGTCAATGTCTACTTCATCTACTTCCTCGGGTATTTCCTCATCCATAAGTGTATAGTCCTCTTCGTCATTTGTTTCATCGAGGTTCAACAAGGCGATGGTATTGTGAATTGGACATACTTTAGCTTGCGGATCCTTAATCTCTATGCACGAAGGCTCGGGAGTTGAGATAGCACTAACCTTCTTATCACTATTAGCTGGCTTTCAAAAGGTTGTCTATTTTCCTATCCATCTCGGCTTGTTGATTATTAAAGCGGTCCGAGCTTAGCCATTTGATTTTCTTGGGATGTAACTAGGTTTTGCAACATCCTTGATGTTTTGTTGGTTAGGGCAGTTAGGTGGGGCCATGAGAAATCATTAGAGGTGAATTCTTTGGTCAGAAATTTTCGCAGACATTGTAGTTGAGAAAGAGTAAGTCCCTTATGAATCTTTTCTCTTTTCACGTAAGGCATCATAAACATAAATAATTAGGGAACCCGGACACACAATTAGATAATAACACTTTGTCGCTCAAAAACTAAAAAGAAAATAACATTTTATTTATTTATTTTGGTGATATAATTAGGCATGTTGAGTGCACATCATCGATTATCAAAGCCCTTTTAGCGTTCAAAGGTTTACACCAGGGCACAGGGAGAAAGAAATAGATATTTCTGTGGAAGCAGTTGCTTTTGGAGGAAAGCAATGGCATGACGGTTCGTGGTAAGATAAATAACTTCCTCAGCTTCATTACTGGCTCTCCGAAAATTTTAAAGTAAATGATGCTATGAAATTTCTTGAAATTCAACAGGTATGGTTATTGGGAATATGCTTCCTATATGGCACATTCTTTGCTTTAGTAGGCCTAGTTTCTGCTGGAAAACGTATGACAATAGCGAAGCAGTTCAGAAGCAGTCAACTTTTTCCTTTCGACGCAAAATGAAGAGGGTGGATGGGAGAGAGTATCAAGTCTTGCCCTAGTGAAGTATACACACCGTTGGATGGAAATCGGACAAACCTAGTTCAAACATCATGGGCTATGCTTGGTCTTATGTTCAGTGGGCAGGTTAGTTTTCCTTTTAGGTAATAAGGTTTATGCTTGGTCATATTATAGGCTAAACATGATATCCGATTGTCTTTTTCCTTGCGCTAGGCGAAGGATCCAACACCTTGCATAAAGCAGCAAAATATTAATTAACGCACGATGGATGACGGGATTTTCCTCAACAGGTAACTTTAAATATTTTTGTTTGATTCCTTCGTAAGCACGACAACCCATAGGCACAACTTCTGCTACCATCGTTGTTATAACTTTCCTACTTTAATCTTGC
Source organism: Chrysanthemum lavandulifolium (assembly GCA_022545495.1). Lineage (NCBI taxonomy): Eukaryota > Viridiplantae > Streptophyta > Magnoliopsida > Asterales > Asteraceae > Chrysanthemum > Chrysanthemum lavandulifolium. The sequence goes on along the minus strand of CM040243.1, from coordinate 29,300,511 downwards.
ATGAATTTTGCAGGAGATTACCGAGTCTACATGAAGAACTGCATGCTACATTATGCAGCATACAGGAGCATTTTCCGCTTTGGGCACTTGGAGAATATCGCAAACGAGTTTGGGTCAAAACTAAGTAAAATCAATAGCCGACGTGTCATAGTAAAGTCAAACATAACTAGAAATAATGTGCAGATGATATGCCAGCCTCCATATTTTGTCGATGGAGCTTCATTTGAGACCAAAAAAAAAAAAAAAACTTGAGACCATCTAAATCACATATGATTATAACTCGTGAAATCTAATTCACCTGTGTTTTTACTGATCAAATATTCTTTAATCCATCTGCACCACCATTTTTTGAACTAATGGCCCAGATTGGCTCCCTAGGTCTCAAGTTTTTGATGGTCTCAAATTAATGTAGTCATCCCATATCCTATATGTTAAAGTAGTAAAAAAATTGTGTCTATATGTTATTTTATTATGTTATTGTAACAAACAGTGTGCTTTCTTTTACTTAAAATGAATATGTATGACAATCTTGTAGTTTGGATTCAGTTGTTCACTATGCAACATTGAGAACTAAAAGCTCTTAATATTGTTTATAATAATTTAGCACGAAATAATGAACAACAAATGTAGCAACCTCAAAATGATTATTACGTAAAGTCTAGTCATGCATCGATGATAACCATTGATGAGGAAGAAGGATCACGCAAACAACAACTCAAGCTAATGCTGACCATGAAATGTATATAACTTCAAAGCTTGGGCTATTCACATAAAAAATCAGATCTATATCACTGACCTTGCTAGTTTTACTCTTAATATAGAGGAATTCGGTTGCAAGTTATAAATATCTGTATTACTGACTTATTTTGCTTGAAGCAACAAAAGAAGCAACAACAATTACTCAACTCGAGCCCCAACAATCACAAAACGTACATGACTTGATTCCATAACTTTGATATGCACGAACCTGAATTGTTGTACTTGATAGGATAGAGTGAATCAAGGTGAGATTTTTGTTGGAATTTTATACTCATAACAATTATACATAAAACAAATAACATCATCAAAGCAAGCGGAGAAGACAATAGGAATAATATATATAATTAATTAACCAAACAAGAAAGTGCGTACCTTTTAGCAATTCAAGTAATCAAACGATGATGTGATCAAGTAACAAAACCCAAAACCCTAAATTAGGGTTTATACAAAATCGTCCAACCCAAAATCGACCACCAAGGAATACAAGCTCAAGTGTGCTTGCTCTTCGTTCTTGTACACACGTACTAATAGCGATTTGATGTGGAGAAGCTAGTTCCTTGAATCACTAATAAACCAAACACTTTATCTTTGAGCTAAGCAAAAATCGAAACACCCTTGAGGTGAGGGTATTCGACCGGCCACACAAAGAGGAGAGGAGAAGGAGAGAAATTAGGTTATCAAAGTGATCCAAGGTTAGTCAATAATGAATACATTGCTTTGTATTTATAGTTAACATATCTTGGAGTACAAGTTTGAGTGGGTTTGGGTTTGGGAACCCTCCACCGATCGGCCAAAGTATCCCAAAGGGGATTCTAGAACTTTCCCGACTTTACAATTTCATCTCTAGTCCTTCTAGTTAATATTTAACGACCGTTAACCAAACCTCGTTAATTATTTAACTATCGTTATGTTTTATTTAGTGATTAATAATTAATAACAATAACGCTTTATTTATATTAATTATGTACATCAATTCTCATACGTAATGTGTGCAATCCCAAGTCTCGAGTTCGAATCCGGACATACATATATTTAAATATCCATAAAACCTTTCACTCCCACTGGATATTACTAAATATAGTAATGACATTGGTTAGTCTAGCTTTCACACGCCAACGCCCCGGATCGAATCGAGCATGGTCTCCTCGAAAACCATTTAATGATTCATCATTTTACTTATCCTTTTGTTACTAATACTACATTAACTATGAATATGGATCAAGTCATTTCATAAGTTAATATTCTGCTTCTCGTTGTATATGATTGAACAAGATTACCAAATCATCTCGAACGTATTCCGAGATAGATCTTGGGTATGGCCATACAAACATCTTGTCAACCCTACGAGGGCCCAAATATAGTATTATGCTTTGAAACAAATTCAAAGGAACAAATTCTCTTGACTACAAACATAACTCATGAATTTTGCAACACTTCCTAAAAATAGCCTTTATAACTACCGCCACGGATAGCGTTAGACTATCTTACACAAATGCACTACATTCATATCGCTTATCCGGTATCTCAAGTCCGAGGATAAACACTTCATGATATACTTAATGATAAAATCCAAAAGTATCATCATGTAAAGTTGGGATGAGTCCTATATTCAATTCATTGAATATCATGTGAATCTGGTATGTCCCACGCATCAATATACTTTAAAAGTATATTCTACCAAAACTCAGTTTGTCTTAATTCAATGACATTCCCACATCATTGATTGACAACGGACTATTTAGAATAACATAAGTTACTCATGGATTAAACATGCAAATATAGGATATAATATTAAGAAAATGAAAATAAACATAAACAACTATTTTATTTCATTAAAGTAATATTTGTTCATAACATCCTTTATCCAAATACTAATCACAGATCGCATGAAACTACTAGCTAAACGAAGTCCTATCCCATCAAGATGGTCGGTAAGTTTATCTTTTGGCAAAGGCTTCGTAAAAGGATCACCTAGATTTTCATCCGTATGAACTTTAGTAGATTGATTTCACCTATGTCGACTTGTTCTCTAACATAGTGATATCGACGAGGAAAATGTCCGCGCCCTTCATGACTCCAGGCTCATTGGCAAATGTTATTGCAGCGAGTTGTCACAATACACATTTAAAGGTAATTCGATTGAGGGCATTACTCCGAGTCCCGAAATGAATTTCCTAATCCAAACACTTCCATCGCAGCTCGAAGCAACTATGTACTCGACACAGAATAGACATCGCAACTGTTGTTTGCTTCTTGCTCTTCCAACATTCGCTCCTCCATTAATGACAAAGACATAACCCGTCGAGACTTCAGATCATCTTTATCGCTTTGGAATGACGATCGCAAAACCTCAGAACATCAAGTTCGCGCATCCGATTTCCTCCATACACTAGAAACATATCTTTAGTAGCCTTTAGATACTTAAGAATGTTCTTAACGACTGCCGATGTTTCACACAGGTTTCGTTGATACCGACCGGTAATGTTCTCGTACAAACGCCACATCGGGCCTTGTACATCTCACAACATACATGATAGATCCTACACCAAGCATAAGGAACTTTCCTCATGTATTCCACCTCGGCAGTGTTGACGCATAGTTTATTACTTAAGCCATGTTCAACTTGCATTGGCAAATATCCTTCTTGGAATTTTGCATACTAAATCTCTTGAAGATTTTATCAATGTAAGCACTTTGGCTTAGTCCAATTAACCGCCTGATCTATCTCGGTAGATCTTGATTCCCGAATAAATCTCGCTTCCCTAAGTCCTTCATAGAAAAGCACTCTCCAAGATAAGACTTTACATCTTGCATACTTGGAATGTCTTTTCCCATGATCAATATGTCATCGACATATAAGACAAGGAAAATAACATTACTCCCACTAGCTTTGTGATACACATGGCTCATCAAGATTTTGAGTGAAACCAAATTTCTTGATCTCTTCATCAAACTTCTTGTTCCATTGCCTTGATGCTTGCTTCAACCCATAAATGGATCTTTGAAGTTTGCATACACGCCGAAACTTTGGATTCACAAACCCTTCAGTCACGCCATATAGATGTCCTCATCTAGGCGACCGCTTAAGAAGGCGCTTTGACATCCATTTGTCATATCTCATAGTCATAGTACGCAGCTATGGCTATAAGAATCCTAATAGCTCTAATGTCTCTCACAGAGAAAATGTCTCCTCGTAATCTATCCCATAGGTTTGAGTAAAACCTTGAGCTACAAGACGAGCTTTATAGGTGTGTGCATTGCCATCCATGTCGGTCTTTATCTTAAAGATCCACTTACTTCCAACTACCTTAGCATTTGAGGTAAGTCAACCTCTATCCGCCTTCGTTATCTTTCATGGATTGCATTTCATTCATTGCAACTCGCCATTTTTCCTTTTCGTGACTCATCATGGCAGCTTTATAGTTAGCGTGTTCACCAAGATCCCCTAACATATTTTCCTCGCCTTCTACGCTGAGACATAGACGCCAGTGCACGCGTAGTCCTTGCGGATCTCACGAATGGGAACCACTTCAATCTCGTGTGGAACGCCCCGGACTTTCGTGTTCTACTTGAGGTTGGCTAGTGTTCTCGAAGGTGTCGTGTCTTCTTGATCATCTTCCGCATCATAAACTCTCCCATCGAATTCATGAGATATGAGATCCTTTTCAAGAAAGTCTCCATACCTAGCAACAATTACTTTGTTTTCGGTGGAAAGTAGAAGTAGTAACCCATAGTTTCCTTTGGGTATCCTACAAAGACACACTTAACAGATCTTTGTTGCGACTTATCGCCAGATTCACGCTTAACAAACGCCTCACAACCCCTGCACCTTTAAGTAAGACAAGTTGGGAGGTTTCCCATACCACACTTCATAAGGAGTCTTATCAACCTTCTTAGTTGGAACCATATTCAATATGCTAACGACTAGCTTCAAAGCATAATCCCAAAAGGATAAGGAAGAGTCGTAAGATTAAACATCGATCGCACCATGTCTAGCAATGTACGATTCCTTCTCTCGATACACCATTTTGTTGTGGAGTATAAGGAGATGTGAGTTGTCGGACAATACCACACTCACCTAGATAATCTTTAAACTCTTGGCTTAAATATTCACCACCTCTATCGATCGAAGAGCTTTAATCTTCTTTCCTAGTTGCGTTCTACTTCACTCTTAAAAACCTTAAATGTTTCAAAGACTTCATGTTTATGTTTAAGTAAATAAACATAACCATAACGACCGAAATCATCTGTAAAGGTTAAGAAGTAGCTAGCACCCTTTCTTGACACATGTCTTAGTGGTCCACATACGTCGAAGATGTATCACACCAAGAAGATCGAAGCCCTTTCTAAACTATTTGTAAAGGTTTCTTGGTCATCTTCCCGATATGCAAGATTCGCATTTATCAAATGATTCATCATTGATGTCTTGCAAAAGCCCATCGTGTTGCAATTTGTTGCATGCGTTTCTTGCCTATATGAGCAAGTCTACAATGCCAAAGAAATGAAGAATCCAAATCACCTTTGATTCTTTTATTATTGATGCTAAAGACGTAATTATTTTTATCATTCACATTATCATGCAAATCAATTTCAAACACACCATTTATCGGAATAACATTAAAGTAAAAACATCATTTAAAGAAATGAAATTCCATAATCGGTAAATGTATGAACGAAACCAATATCTTTTAACAAGGAAATGTAAACGACACCCCTAACAATGGAAGGTGCGAATGACAATCGTTTAATGACAAGATTAAACCCGAAGGTAAACTAAATCAAACGTGTTTATAGCTTCAACGATCGCATGTGCTCCATTACCCACGTGCGGTATTGTCGTCCATAGGCAAGCTTCCTTGCTCTCTAAGTCCTGCGATAGTATTACATATGTGAATACCACATCCAAGATCATATACCCGTGAATTTATTTTATGAGGAAAAGCAAATAATTCTATCATCAAAGAGTACACTAAAGCATCGCCACAGCGCGATTTTTATACCTCTTATTTCGCAACTCATCAAGATACAATGGACAATTCCTCTTCCGGTGTCCAAGCTGCGGTCAGATGATGACAAGCCTAATCCTTCTTCGATTCTCACTGCTTTTGGGAGGGTACTTCTTGGGTTCTTGCCGATAAGTCATAACTTGTTTTCCTTATCGCCTTTACCCTTACCTTTCCCTTTCTTGTTCGCTAGCGGCTTATTAGGCTTAGAAATTCTACCCTTCGGATGGTCAAAACCGCAGTGTAGAGGCCTTCTTGGGCAAACCTTTTTGTAATCAATGAGCATTGCATGTACCTCATCGATCGCCTTCCCGTGCAATGCATATTATAATTCGCACGAAACCATCAAATTCCTTGTTAAGGATCCGCTGATCGTGCCAATTTGTATGTCATTAGGGTAGACATAGTTCAAACGCCTAACCGGTCCATGTAACTCATCATTTCATACGGTGAGTGCCATAGGGTTTCCATTCTCCTTGCTTGCAACTATGAAGAGCATCAATCAAGTCATCTGACTCTCAAATACAGCTTTTCAAACAACCTTGCAATTCTTCCAAGATGAGATTAGGAAGTAATTCTCAAATTGCTTTTGCAAGCTTGAGTTCATACTCCCGAGCATAATGCAAAGCGACCTCATTATACTTGTCATACTCGATTGCCATGCGGCTCGTGCTTCAAAGAGTAGCATCACCGCAGTTCGGAGGACAAGGCGTAGTCAAATAATTGAGTCTTTTGGCAACCTCAAGACAATTACGAGTTGCGATACCAATCATTGAAATTGCTACAATCAATTTCTCTCGATCAAACATAGATTTGAACGACGAGGCTAGTGCGATGGATTCACTTGAGCCATTTCTCTGTAAATAAAAGTTCAAAAGTTAGTACTTTCGATAAGTAAACATTCAAGAAAATAAATACCCTTTGGTCAATATTCATATTAACCATAGAATTTTCCTTGAATTTTGGATCCTCATTATCATAGTTCCACCACATCGCTTGATCTCGCTAGTGGTGAAACTATAGAATAGGTAATCGTTGAAAACGATAATTGACAAACAAGTTTTCAATTCCAAAATTATGGGATTTACAATTTTGCCAAAACAATTAATGCAAAACGAAGCATGTTTTATCCCATCTTATGCCTTAAGTTATAGGTCTCACTAACTAACTTAATTAAGTTGTCTAATTTAGAAACGCAAATCATAAAGTCGAGGTCTCACACAACAAAATAATTCACCTCGTTATTGTAATCTAGATCAAGGTCTCACATAACTAAATTACAATTTCAAGTGTTTCATATCATTAGATGGCATAAACTTAAATTTAAAGGGTACAATTTTGATGTGTAATCAAAACTTATGTATAAAGAAGCATGCATACAACTTTATAACATAATATTTTGAAAAACTTACTAAAAGATTTTAATTGCTAAGATTTAATTCTACAAAGTTTTAATCGATGCGTTGAGAAACTTACAACTTTGCACTAAGATGCTTCGTACATAGAATGGTTATACTAGGTAGCTCCAATCGAACGCATACGAGGCGGAGGACCGTAAGCGTCAAGCATAACCTTAGACATCCATTCGGTGAGACTATGCTCACTTCTTAAATACCCTTTATAGTTTGTTCTAGTGGGTGAGCCGTTCTAACCATTTAGTACAATCGCATCATCGATTAAAAGTTCAAGAATAATTTTAGATAACAAATCAATTTCGCCATTATTTAGTCCATTTAATTTTCTATTCATAAAAACCCTTTTGCTTACTAACATGTCAAACAATATATAAACAAAAAGCATTTTAATAAAAATTAAACACACTCAAATAATATAAACATATAACTAAACAATTTAAACATATGTAAAACAATTAGCCACATGCATAATTATTTCAATAAACTCTAATAACAATTTAGGCGTAAATAAATGCATACATTAACTAGTGCTTTCATCTCGCGAAAAGATGAGCCACATACATCGACAAGTCGATTATGTAAGCAAAGTTAATAGTATACCAATTAGCACATAACTAATTTTATTAGTTATAATTGAGGTCTTCCCCAATTCAATAATTATTAAATAAATAAAACATGTGTGTATCACTTAACAATTAATCAATATACAATAAACAATACTCCATGGCAAAACATGCATGTTCCACCATAGATTCCGCATAACAATTATCACAGAGGTACGCATATTACATGGCACATAACAATTATTCATTAATTAACCACATAAAATAAGCATGCAATCCTAGGGTTTCTACAAGTTTTACAAAATTAAAACCTAATTAAATAAATATAGGGTAATCGACCCATATTAAATAAAATTAGGGTTTCGAATTCAAAACCCTAGAAACCATAAAAAACATGCATATAATCATAAAGATTCAATTTTATGTGTTTGATGATTAATTACATCATATTAACTACTCGTGATGCCACCGTTGGAATTTTATACTCATAACAATTATACATAAAACAAATAACATCATCAAAGCAAGCGTGAGAAGACAATAGGAATAATATATATAATTAATTAACCAAACAAGAAAGTGCGTACTTTTAGCAATTCAAGTAATCAAACGATGATGTGATCAAGTAACAAAACCCAAAACCCTAAATTAGGGTTTATACAAAATCGTCCAACCCAAAATCGACCACCAAGGAATACAAGCTCAAGTGTGCTTGCTCTTCGTTCTTATACACACGTATTAATAGCGATTTGATGTGGAGAAGCTAGTTCCTTGAATCACTAATAAACCAAACACTTTATCTTTGAGCTAAGCAAAATCGAAACACCCGAGGTGAGGGTATTCGACCGCCACACAAAGAGGAGAGGAGAAGGAGAGAAATTAGGTTATCAAAGTGATCCAAGGTTAGTCAATAATGAATACATTGATTTGTATTTATAGTTAACATATCTTGGAGTACAAGTTTGAGTGGGTTTGGGTTTGGGAACCCTCCACCGATCGGCCAAAGTATCCCAAAGGGGATTCTAGAACTTTCCCGACTTTACAATTTCATCTCTAGTCCTTCTAGTTAATATTTAACGACCGTTAACCAAACCTCGTTAATTATTTAACTATCGTTATGTTTTATTTAGTGATTAATAATTAATAACAATAACGTTTTATTTATATTAATTATGTACATCAATTCTCATACGTAATGTGTGCAATCCCGAAGTCTCGAGTTCGAATCCGGACATACATATATTTAAATATCCATAGAACCTTTCAATTTTGTGTGAAATTGACTAATTATCGTGAGGCGATCTTGTGTTAAGGCTTAAAACATCTTTGTCCAATGTATCTGATGTCTGATAGCTTGCAATATGTTAATGGAATTTGGAGGAAGAGTAAACAATTGGTGGTTTTCAAATAAACATATTACTAGCAACTGAACTCTCATAGGCCAGTACGTTGTTCTATAGCTCTGAATAGGTGCTGCTTGATGGTTTATGCTAGTGAAAAATTATATATTCCTTTTGACATTGATCTATTTCATACACTGAACACAAAAATCACTCACCCATGCATAGGATAAGCATGCATCGATAAGAAGGATAAGAGCACCGGAGTGGGTTCTGATTAAACACTGTGGGGTTATCTGAAAGGCTAGCTTACAGTATTATGGTTCAAATCACTCACCCATGCATATCATGAAGGGCCACAGGAGACACCATAACCATCCAAAACCATTTCTTTTTACCTAATTAAATGATTGCAACTACCGGTAGCTTCGTAGGATCTGCGATCGGCCCATGCTTTAGCATTAATTGTCTACTTCATTTCATCATCGCCATCATAAATATTCTGCACAAACCTTTCACTCATTTTTATTAAAACGTGTCCTTAAAGTATACTCAATTAAGCTTAAATTTCATTTTGAATTAAAAAAACATTTAATACACATTAATCAAATGTATGAATTCCATTAAATAAATATGATCTTATGTTTAATAAGCTCAAACTTTTCTTTTACGTTATCATATATTATACACTTAATTAACACACATCAACCAGACACGGGTTTTGCTAACCACTCAATCAATCGTAAATATTCTGCACAAACCACTCATCGCCATCGTCTATTGGTCCTGAATGTGGATTGCAGTTGTCCTCCATACCCCAAGCTACATGTTAAAAGGACTTAATGCCAAAGGATCGTCCATGTGCGGCAAGTATGAGAACCAAATTCAGTGTTAATGTGAACGAGAAAGTTTGTGACTGGAATTTGATAAGTATATATTACATATTTTTAAGATGTTTGAGTGTTAATAATCAGAGCTCATTATGGGAAATTATATAAAAAGATCTTTTTTTTTCTTGGCCAAAGAGTAAAACCAGTGTCCAGTGAGCAACAATAATAGAAATCAGTAGTTTGATAAATAGGACAACATTACTTTAGTGATATATAAAGGCCAACCATATATTTATTTACTATGGATTTGACATTTTAAACGTGATTAGATAACATGTACTATATGACTATATGTGGTATGAAACTATGAATATGATTGCTCCTCTTACCATCTTTTGAAATGGGGACCTAGAGCATGGGGTGTCGTAGGCAACTCACTTCTCTTCATTTGGGCCCCATGATAACGCTTACACTAAATGGTTCGGGGTCAAAGGAACTTCCTTTTCTTCGAGCAAGTTTTATAACACCCCAGGCGAAGAACCTAATCGTTGTAGTGTAGTAATTAGGGTAAGCCACGGTATTGATATCGTTCTCTGGGGAATAGGAATGCTAGTAGGAGTTACTACGCTAAGGTTAAGGTTGAGGAGGATTATTTTTTATCTTTTATATTTTATGAAAATGGAAAGGTACGAAACTCGGGTATTGGATTTGGGGGTTGGTATTTCACCGATTACTCTACTATTATCTAATTATCTAAACTAAGGTTGTGGGAGTCTATGTCTAATTAATGTGTGCTCGTATGATAGTTTAAAGATGTGTTTACTTAGTTTGTATTACTCCTTAATTATCTCCTATTGATGGTTGAGTGTCACGCCTTATTCCTAGTTGCGTTGTGTGTCTAAAGTTGTAGGTATGCTTTCTCCCAACTCTTTGAACTTACCAAAGGGTCTTGTCTACAAACCCACTAGAGATTATAGACTCTACTCTAAGGCGCTCTTGGATGGTTTAGCCTACAATCACTCGTAATTATACTCTAAGGTTCACAAAGATGAATCAAGCATTAAGTGCACAACGGATGACCTATCGCATTACTAGATCATAAATCAACTAAGATAAGAAACAACCAATCAATATTCAATAATTAAGTTTCATACTTCCTAAGCAAACACACAAATAAATTAGCTGGACATGGAGAACATGCAAGCATACACACAAATAATCAAAGACATAATTGAATTAATGAAGCAAAGACTTATCTTGATGTAAGATAGGTTAAAACCCTAAAATACTTGTACAAGACACCTTAGGTTCGGTTTTAGGTTTTACTCCAAAGACTCTCCACACAAAGACCGAAAAATTCGGATTCTATATATAAGATTACAATTGCGACGGCGTCACCTTATGTTTAGTGACGCCGCCGTGTCGCCGCCATTAGGGTTTCGTCTTGGCCACGTTAACCTTGCGACGGCGCCACCTTATGACCGTGACGCCGTCCTCTTCACTTCGACGTCGTCTGGATTGCATCTAGGCCGTCCGAGTAGCGACGGCCTACTCTTTCACCACTAGACGCCGTCTCTTGAAAATACGAGTTTTGAGTTCGTCCCGTCACAATAATTTTGGGACGGCCACCAATAGCACCGACGCCGTCGCTTTCTAACTTCAAAGAATCGTGAGTGCCTTGATTTCGACTTTGGCCATTTTCTTCATATATTCGCGCCTTTCCGTCCAAATAAGTGCCATTCCAAGATTTTGCCTTCACGAGACCTAAAAAGTGAAAAGGAACGATATTAAGCAATAACGGATACAAAAGTGATCAAATAAGGACTTAAACGACCCTCAAATGGTACCTTTTAAAACCTTATCAAATATCCCTACACTTGTTATTTGCTTGTCCTCAAGCAAATGTGCTTTTAGCCAATTAATTTATAAGTTAGGGGTCATGAAGCATTAATTCAAAGCGGTCCACAACACATATAAGCCTCAAAAAGTCATAACAAGCACGGAATTACATACTAGCACCTCACATGGGGTGTTTGGATACTCACATCTCTCTCGGTGTATATATGAAACATAACAAAATAGGAAATGGAAGATAAACACTCATTAACCGGTCCTAGTACATAGATTACCATAGGCTTGAGAATAGATCAAACCTCCATCGCTTTGGCGTAAGCACCTAGGAAAGACTATCAAAGAGGTCTTTAAAGGGTTGTAATGTTAGGCTTACGGTAGGAAACAAGGGTTTGGTGGGATAGGCTATTTAGTGGTGGCAAGTCAAAATCTCTATGTTAAATGCATATGAAGAATGGCGTTGCTAAGCCAAGACTCGACACTCTAAACTTTAGATAACCTAAATAAACAAACATAAATTTAAAGATAGATGTAGGATGGTAGCCCGTATTTTTTTTTTTTTTTTTTTTTTTTTTTTTTTCATACACTTTACTCTACCATCCTCTACGATAACATCAAAATACTAGGGATTTATGAGCACATCCCTACACTTGAGTTTTTATTACTCTAACACTAATTTGACCCGATTTGAAAAGATTAAAACACTTGGGGTACATTATTACGCAAACAAAGGAATTTGAATTTAACGTTCCCTTCCGTCATTTCATAAACTTTAACTTTTCCCATGAATCCCAATCATCCCAAAACTATATACAAAGGATATGACTCGACTTAGCAACTTATGCAAGCAACGGATAATTGAACTAAGGGTTTTGGGTGATAACAATAATGCACTAAAAGTGAGTGCATATAGGTAGGCTAAGGCGATTTGGGTGAATATTTGGGGTGGGGTGTAAACAATGCTCTTCATTGATATTCCGGAAAACCGAAATATCACGAGAACCGCGAAAAGGATAGGCTCGAGGGGTTAACTAGGGTATCGTGTACTAAAGATGAGTACAACGCAGGGTGTGGGGAATTACTCAACCAAAGTGGAAGAAGTAATTATATTACATGTATCAAACAAGGGTTATCCTAATGCCTCTTATCATTTAGTTATTCCTAACTACACAAGTGTAGCCTCACTTGCGATCTCGGAATGCATCACAAAACAAGTTCTAGAATCTATTATACTACCGGTTCACACTCTAAGCATTAAAGATGAATGCTTTAATTCCTACTAATCTAATGGCGATCCTCACATTTTGGGTGGAATTTGGGTGGTAAAGGGTTTTTGTGCTAGTCATATAACTTCCTATCCGTGAGACGCTTTTGTTAAGACTAATGGCCCACTCCTATATGTCATGAAAAATTTTAAATTTGGTGCCAAAATTACCCTAACCGACATTTTCTCATGGTTTATTACACAATCACAATTGACTAAACAAATAATCAAGGATAAACATAGTTTCAAAGTTCCGCTTTATTTTCCTCCTACACTTAAACTGAACATTGTCCCCAATGTTCCCAAAATATCAAAGTTATGATAATGGAAGGTAATTAAAATGAAAGAAACTAATACTCCCGATTAGCTCGGTAGGATCCGTGTAAAGTGGTGGTTAAACTCTTTTCCAAGAAGAATTATTGCGTGAAAAGCTCCTTCCAATCTTATGTAACTTCTTCTTGACAAACTAAACTCGCACACTTGAAGAGAACAAACGAAACCTTCGCGTAAAATCGTGGTAATAATATATATAAGACTCGATTTAAACTAGGATATAATGCTTGTGGAATGGATGTTTACAATTTCTAAGAAAATTAAGACACGAAAATTCCAAAAATTTATAAGTAGCTCGAAAACGAGAAAAAGTAATCGATGTTTTACTCCTTCTTGGCGCCGTCAGTTGCAATCTCGACGTCAGTTATCCCGACAAAAAGCGGTCCGCGATTTTCGGAAAAATTCGGAAAATTTACATCTTTAGAATCAAAAATTTCGCAAAACATCCATTATGACTCGATACAAGCATTTGACTCGAACAAACAAACATAAATATCTTTTAATTAATTGTTATTCTCATGTTTACGTTTCTTTTGAAAACGTGTGTAATCCTCCCTACACTTATCCCTTATGTAAAATACCTTTATATGCAATTAAGACGAAGTTAAAAACAAAATAAAGCATTTTTACAAATTTAAACATGAGGATAAACAATTAATAAAAGATATATGACACTAACAAGCAAACAATTAAGCATGGGTTGCCTCCCACGAAGCGCTTTTCTTTATTAAAGAGTCTTGTAGCTAGACTCGTAGTCGTGTTCCTACGTTTTCTCATTACCGCCCTCTTGACGGCTTCTAATGGGGGATTCCATGTTGTAGAAGTGCCCTAAAATGCGCTTCTCTAAGAGTTCATCCTCTCCCCAATCGGTCCTGTATTCCGGTCCTAAGCTCAAGCAATCCTTGTAGAATCCAAAATCTTAGCCATAACATAATCAACACCTTTCTCCCTATCCTCATCATTCCTATAATAGACCGATAGTTTAAGTTCCTTTTCATCATTAGAGAGTGATGAAAACTTCTCAATCTTAAACGGCATTTGGTAAGCTATATTATCGGTCTTATTCTTGAATCGCACTACTCTAATGAGGGTCATAGGTCATCCCGTGCTTTCTATGAAAGGTTTTCCTAGAATAACATGGGACAAGCTAGGGTCTATGGCAGTGCTAATATCATCCACAATTATGAAGTCCGTAGGAATTGTGAAACTACCTACATAAACGGGCAATCCCTTAACTCTACCAAGAAAATTGCAACTAACATTAGGATCATTGGGGTCTTGCCTAGTTGGAATAGGCTTCTTCAATATCCAATTGTAGTAGGTGCTAGTCATTATGTTGATTGGGGACTTGCGATCAATGTAAGCTTTTGCCACAAAAAGGTGTCCTATGACACATGGTATGTTGAGATTCCAAGGGTTCCCAAACTTAATTCGAGGACTTTTCCTAACATACATGTGACGGAGGTCACGCACTAAGTGAGGTGGCGAGATAGTTCTTCTTCCGTAGGAAATTTGTTGAAATAGTCAATGTCTACTTCATCTACTTCCTCGGTATTTCCTCATCCATAAGTGTATAGTCCTCTTCGTCATTTGTTTCATCGAGGTTCAACTAAGGCGATGGTATTGACGAATTGGACATACTTTAGCTTGCTTGGATCCTTAATCTCTATGCACAAGGCTCGGGAGTTGAGATAGCACTAACCTTCTTATCACTATTAGCTATGGCTTTCAAAAGGTTGTCTATTTTCCTATCCATCTCGGCTTGTTGATTATTAAAGCGGTCCGAGAGCTTAGCCATTTGGGTTTCTTGGGATGTAACTAGGTTTTGCAACATCCTTCGATGTTTTGTTGGTTAGGACAGTTAGGTGGGGCCATGAGAAATCATTAGAGGTGAATTCTTTGGTTTGTCCCAGTGAGAAATCGGGCTTGCCTTTCCATGCCTCTCGGGTTTCATTGAAATTCCTAGGTCCGGGTGTTGTAGGAATCTTCCTCCGCTCATTAATACGCGAGGATGCGTAGTCAACGAAGCGTGTTCGGGATCGGGTGCTATTCTGCGTGTTATGAGGATCACAAAACGGCTCACACGAAGAGGAAGCTTTGCTCACATGGTGTGAAGACTTAGAATTTTCGTAGGAACTCATGAGGAATTTAACCCGATCTTCAAGTTCGATCATCCTACGGTCGGGAGGAGGCAAGAGATTGCCTTGACGGTTTTGGGCAGCTCACGGGGTCATCCTAACTTCGTTGTCATAGAGGGCAAGGTCCTCTATTATTTCCCATGATTCTTCTGCGGTGAGATCACTAAGTTTTCCACCGCCGCTTGGTCAATGGATCGCTTAGTGGGAAAGTTGACATGATCATAAAAGATTTGGACTTGGAGCCAAAGATCAATGCCGTGATGAGGACTTTATGAAGTAAGTCCTTGAATCGGGTCCATGCTTCAGAGAGATTCACCTTGACGTTGTTGGAACATCAAGATGTCATTCCTAAGCTTAGTGGTTCTCCCGGTGGGAAAAATTGAGCAAGGAAGCGAGAAGTAAGATCATCCCAACTTGAGATGGAGCCGTGGAAGTCGCTCAAGCCATTTACTAGCTTGGTCCCGTAGAGAGAATTGGAAGAGACGCAGCGTGGTCTCCCGAGTAGTAGCATCAGGTCGATGGAATCGACGATTTTGAGGAAATCCTCGATGTCGATTTGGATCTTGAACGAAGTCCATGGAATGCACATCCGCTTTGCACCAACCGGATGGTGTCGGATCGCAGGCCGTAGTTTGGGCTTGGTCGGAAGCTCAATGGTGTTCTATAGCCTAAGTGGCTTGGTCTTGAGTATTCACCAAGAGTACGGGCTCTTGGCGGGTCATTTGGTGGTATGTTGATGAATGGTAGTGGGTTATCACCTCCATGATGAAAAGTGATGGGGTTACGAACAAAGGTTACGAAGAAGGGGATAGACTAAGAGAAATCTAAAAATAAGAAAAATTTACTTGATAGGAATCAAGCAAAGAAACCTAAACGAGGTGGACTACTAACTAGCTATTCTATTCCCGGCAATGCGCCAAAACTTGATAACGCTACACGCGTCGTTCGGGGTCAAAGGAACTTCCTTTTCTTGAGCAAGTTTTATAACACCCCAGGCGATGAACCTAATCGTTGTAGTGTAGTAATTAGGTAAGCCACGGGTATTGATATCGTTCTCTAGGGAATAGGAATGCTAGTAGGAGTTACTACGCTAAGGTTAAGGTTGAGGAGGATTATTTTTATCTTTTATATTTTATGAAAATGGAAAGGTACGAATCTCGGGTATTGGATTTGGGGGTTGGTATTTCACCGATTACTCTACTATTATCTAATTATCTAAACTAAGGTTGTGGGAGTCTATGTCTAATTAATGTGTGCTCGTATGATAGTTTAAAGATGTGTTTACTTAGTTTGTATTACTCCTTAATTATCTCCTATTGATGGTTGAGTGTCACGTCTTATTCCTAGTTGCGTTGTGTGTCTAAAGTTGTAGGGTATTTTCTCCTTAACTCTTTGAACTTACCAAAGGGTCTTGTCTACAAACCCACTAGAGATTATAGACTCCTACCTAAGGCGCTTCTGATGGTTTAGCCTACAATCACTCGTAATTATACTCTAAGGTTCATGATAAGGTTTTAAAAGGTACCATTTTGAGGGTCGTTTAAGTCCTTATTCGATCACTTTGTATCCGTTATTGCTTAATATCGTTCCTTTTCACTTTTAGGTCTCGTGAAGGCAAAATCTTTGGAATGGCACTTATTTGGACGAAAAGGCGCGAATATATGAAGAAATGGCCAAAGTCAAATTCGAGACACTCAAAGTCATTTGAATGTAAGGCGGCGTCGCCATCGATATTTCCGCGACGCCCGTCGGAAGAAATTTGCGACGGTCGAACTCAAAACTACATGTTTTCAAGGGCGACGTCTAGTGTGAAAAGAGTAGGCCGTCGCTACTCGGGCGGCCTAGATGCGATCCAGACGGCGTCGAGTCAAGGGACGGCGTCACGGACATAAGGTGACGCCGTCGCAAGGTTAACGTGGCCAAGACGAAACCCTAATGGCGGCGACACGGCGGCGTCCACTAAACATAAGGTGGCCGTCGCAGATGTAATCTTATATATAGAATCCGAATTTTTCGGTCTTTTATGTGGAGTAGTCTTTGGAGTAAAACCTAAACCGAACCTAAGGTTTCTTGTGCAGTATTTTAGGGTTTTAAACCCTATCTTACATCAAGATAAGTATTTGCTTCATTAATTTAATTATGTCTTTGATTATTTGTGTGTGCTTGCATGTTCTCCATGTCCGCTAATTTATTTGTGTGTTTGCTTAGGAAGTATGAAACTTAATTATTGAATATTGATTGGTTGTTACTTATCTTAGTTGATTAATGATCTAGAGTGCGATAGGTTATTCGTTGTGTACTTAATGCTTGATTCATCTTTGTGAACTTTAGAATATAATTATCGAGGTAATTGTAGGATAAAACATCCAAGGACAACCTTAGAGTAGGCGTCTATAATCTACTAGAGGATTTGTAGACAAGACCCTTTGGTAGTTTCAAAGAGTTAGGGAAACAAGCATACCCTATAGCCTTAGAATCACAACGCAACTAGGAATAAGGACGACAAATCAACCATCAATAGGAGATAATTAAGGAGTAGTAAAACTAAGTAAACACATCTTTAAACTATCATACGAGTACACATTAAATTAGACATAGACTATCACAACCTTAGTTTAGATAATTAGATAATAGTAGAGTAATCGGTAGAAATACCAACCCCCAAATCCAATACCCGAGATTCGTACTTTTCCATTTTCATAAAATATAAAAGATAAAAATAATCTTCCTCAACCTCAACCTTAGCGTAGTAACTCCTCACTAGCATTCCTATTCCCCAGAGAACGATATCAATACCGTGGCTTACCCTAATTACTACACTACAACGATTAGGTTCACGCCTAGGGTGTTATAAAACTTGCTCAAGAAAAGGAAGTTCCTTGACCCCGAACGACGCGTGTAGCGTTATCAAGTTTTTGGCGCCACGGGAATAGAATAGCTAGTTAGTAGTCCACCTCGCTTAGGTTTCTTTGCTTGATTCCTATCAAGTAAATTTTTCTCATTTTATTAGATTTCTCTTAGTCTATCCCCTTCTTCGTAACCTTTGTTCGTAACCCCATCACTCTTCATCATGGAGAATGATAACCAACCACCATTAATAACCCAACACAAAAATTTCAATGTCACTCAAAACCCAACCCAATAACCAACACAACCGTCCGAGCCGATATGTGAGTAGGAACACCGACCTTGAGTTTGCGGAAAATATTCGATAGTACAATTAGGGAAGCTGTTGAGAAAGTAATCGTAGCGGCTATAGTTGGCTCAATGATTAACGATGGTCGGAAAATGGCATGATAAACAACAACGTGGATGTGGAAAATAGTGCTTACTTCAATCTTTACCCCACTAAGGAAGAGGTTGCATACCATCAATACATAATCGATAATCCACGATCACCCATCATTAGGATATGCCCAAAGATTAGGAGAGAAATCCACGGAACCTAAAAATCCCTTGTATGATCGGATATAGGAGTGTCGACCACGCTTACATAGATACGGAATCCCCATCAACGTAATGTCATCTGCTAGTCTACAATGACATTATGAATGAGCGACTCAATATTAGGAGAGACCTAAGTACCCGGGAGGAGTTTGCAACTTTGTGGGAAGAGTCAGGGCGTGCATGTCTTTATAGGAAATTTCACTTACCTAGTTGATTTTATGGTTCTAGAAGATGTAGGATCGTCATTGACTATAGTTTATCCCAAGTAGTGCTAGGAAACCGTTTGTTGAAACATCTAGAATGAGCCATAACAAGCATGAGGGCAGTTGGGTTCAAGGAAGGAACCGATGAGATCACCTATAGGATGCCTTGGAAAACAATGAGTATGTCCACTTGTCCATTTATGATCGAGACAACATCAAAGCTTTTGAGGACAAAAGCAAGGAAGATGTTGAAAAAGGTCATAAATTCATGTGGGAAAGAAGGAGGCATTATTATAAGGATTGCTTGACTTTAGGGCCTAGGTATAGAGTCAATGAAGATTTTGTCAATATGATAGAATTTTCATTGAAAATGCGTGAGGAACCGTAGGAGCAGGACTATGAGTCTAGCTACAAGGCTCTTTAATAAAGAAAAGCGCTTCGTGGGAGGCAACCCATGCTTAATTGTTTGCTTGTTAGTGTCATATATCTTTTATTAATTGTTTATCCTCATGTTTAAATTTGTAAAAATGCTTTATTTTGTTTTTAACCTTGTCTTAATTACATATAAAGGTATTTTACATAAGGGATAAGTGTAGGGAGGATTACACACGTTTTCAAAAGCGTAAACATGAGAATAACAATTAATTAAAAGATATATATGTTTGTTTGTTTGAGTCAAATGCTTGTATCGAGTCATAATGAATGTTTTGCGAAATTTTCGATTCTAAAGATGTAAATTTTCGAAATTTTTCGAAAAATCGCAGACCGGTTTTGTCGGGATAACTGACGCGTCATGATTGCAACATGACGCGTCGGGAAGGAGTAAAACATCGATTACTTTTCTCGTTTTACGAGCTACTTATAAATTTTGGAATTTTCCGGTCTTAATTTTCTTAGAAATTCAGTAAACATTCATTCCACAAGCATTATATCCTAGTTTAAATCGAGTCTTATATATATTATTACCGCCGATTTTACGCGAAGGTTTCGTTTGTTTTCTTCAAGTGTGCGAGTTTAGTTTGTCAAGAAGAAGTTACATAAGATTGGAAGGAGCTTTTCACGCATAAATTCTTCTTGAAAAGAATTTAACCACCACTTTACGGATCCTACCGAGCTAATCGGGGAGTATTAGTTTCTTCGTTTTAATCACCTTCTTTTATCATAACTTTGATACTTCGAGAACATTGGGGACAATGTTCGGTTTAAGTGTAGGGAGGGAAAATAAAGCAGGAACTTTGAAACTATGCTTATCCTTGACTATTTGCTTTGTCAATTGTGATTGCGTAATAAACCATGAGAAATGTCGGTTAGGGTAATTTTGGCACCAAATTTAAAATTTTTCATGACGTATAAGAGTGGGCCATTAGTCTTAACAAAAGCGTCTCACGGATAGGAAGTTGCATGACTAGCACAAAACCCTTTACCACCCAAATTCCACCCAAATGTGAGGATCACCCTTAGATTAGTAGGAATTAAAGCATTCATCTTTAATGCTTAGAGTGAGAACCGTAGTATATTAGATTCTAGAACTTGTTTTGTGATGCATTCGAGATCGCAAGTGAGGCTACACTTGTGTAGTTAGGAATAACTAAATGATAAGAGGCATTAGGATAAACCCTTGTTTGATACACAATATAATTACTTCTTCCACATTGGTTGAGTAATTCCCCACACCCTGCGTTGTACTCATCTTTAGTACACGATACCCTAGTTAACCCTCGAGCCTATCCTTTTCGCGGTTCTCGTGATATTTCGGTTTTCCGAATATCAATGAAAACGTGTTTACACCCCACCCCAAATATACACCCAAATCGCCTTAGCCTACCCACTTATGCACTCACTTTTAGTGCAAATTATTATTATCTCCCAAACCCTTAGTTCAATTATCTAGTTGCTTGCATAAGTTGCTAAGTCGAGTCATATCCTTTGTATCTGATTTTGGGATGATTGGGATTCATGGGAAAAGTTAAAGTTTATGAAATGACGGGAAGGGCGTTAAATTCAAATTCCTTTGTTTGCGTAATAATGTACCCCAGTGTTTTGATCTTTTCAATTCGGGTCAAATTAGTATTAGAGTAATAAAAACTCAAGTGTAGGGATATGCTTATAAATCCCTAGTATTTTGATGTTATCTTAGAGGATGGTAGAGTAAAAGTGTATGAAAAAAAAAAAAAAAAAAAAAAAAAAAAAAAAAAGAAAAGAGAAAAAAAATAGAGTGATTAAAAAAAAAAAAAAAAAAAAAAAAAAAAAACATACGGGCTACCATCCTACATCTATCTTTTAATTTATGTTTGTTTATTTGGGTTATCTAGAGTTTAGAGTGTCGAGTCTTGGCTTAGCAGCGCCATTCTTCATATCATTTAACATAAAGATTTTTGACTTACCACCACTAAATAGCCTATCCCACCAAACCCTTATTTCCCTACCGTAAGCCTAACATTACAACCCTTTAAAGACCTCTTTGATAGTCTTTCCTAGGTGCTTCGCCAGCGATGGAGGTTTGATCTATTCTCAAGCCTATGGTAATCTATGTACTAGGACCGGTTAATGAGTGTTTATCTTCCATTTCCTATATTGTTATATTTCATTTATACACACGAGAGATGTGAGTATCCAAACACCCCATGTGAGGTGCTAGTATGTAATTTCGTGCTTGTTATGACTTTTGGGGCTTATATGTGTTGTGGACCGTTTTGAATTAATCTTGAATGACCCTAACTTACAAATCAATTGGCTAAAAGCACATTTGCTTGAGGACAAGCAAATAACAAGTGTAGGGATATTTGATAAGGTTTTAAAGGTACCATTTTGAGGGTCGTTTAAGTCCTTATTTGATCACTTTTGTATCCGTTATTGCTTAATATCGTTCCTTTTCACTTTTTAGGTCTCGTGAAGGCAAAATCTTGGAATGGCACTTATTTGAACGAAAAGCGAATATATGAAGAAAATGGCCAAAGTCGAAATCATGACACTCACGATCATTGAATGTAAAGGCGGCGGCGTCGGAGATATTTGCGACGCCGTCGGAGAAAGTTGCGACGGGTCGGAACTCAAAACTCATGTTTTCAAGAGGCGTCTAGTGTGAAAGAGTAGGCCGTCGCTACTCGAGACGGCCTAGATGCGATCCGAGGCGGCGTCGGAAGTGAAGACGGCGTCACGGACATAAGGTGGCGCCGTCGCAAGGTTAACGTGGCCAAGCGAAACCCTAATGGCGGCGACACGGCGGCGTCACTAAACATAAGGTGGCCGTCGCAATTGTAATCTTATATATAGAATCCAATTTTTAGGTCTTTTATGTGGATACTCTTTGGGTAAAAACCTAAAACCGAACCTAAGGTGTCTTGTACAGTATTTTAGGGTTTTAACCTATCTTACACCAAGATAAGTCTTTGCTTCATTAATTCAATTATGTCTTTGATTATTTGTGTGTATGCTTGCATGTTCTCCATGTCCGGCTAATTTATTTGTGTGTTTGCTTAGGAGTATGAAACTTAATTATTGAATATTGATTGGTTGTTTCTTATCTTAGTTGATTAATGATCTAGTAATGCGATAGGTCATTCGTTGTGTATAATGCTTGATTCATCTTTGTGAACCCTAGAGTATGATTACAGAGTGATTGTAGTCTAAAACATCCGAAGAGTGCCTTAGAGTAGGAGTCTATAATCTCTATGTGGTTTGTAGACAAGACCCTTTGGTAAGTTCAAAGAGTTAGGGAGAAACGCATGCCCTACAACTTAGAAACACAAGCGCAACTAGGAATAAGACGTGACACTCAACCATCAATAGGAGATAATTAAGGAGTAATACAAACTAAGTAAACACATCTTTAAACTATCATCGAGCACACATTAATTAGACATAGATTCCCACAACCTTAGTTTAGATAATTAGATAATAGTAGAGTAATCGGTAGAAATACCAACCCCCAAATCAATACCGAGATTCGTACCTTTCCATTTTCATAAAATATAAAAGATAAAAATAATCTTCCTCAACCTTAACCTTAGCGTAGTAACTCCTACTAGCATTCCTATTCCCAGAGAGCGATATCAATACCGTGGCTTACCCTAATTACTACACTACAACGATTAGGTTCCTTGCCTAGGGTGTTATAAAACTTGCTCGAAGAAAGGAAGTTCCTTTGACCCCGAGCGGCGCGTGTGGCGTTATCGTATCGTTTCTCCCTAACTCTTTGAACTTACCAAAGGGTCTTGTCTACAAACCCACTAGAGATTATAGACTCCTACTCTAAAGAGCTCTTGGGATGGTTTAGCCTACAATCACTCGGGTAATTATACTCTAAGGTTCACAAAGATGAATCAAGCATTAAGTGCACAACGGATGACCTATCGCATTACTAGATCATAAATCAACTAAGATAAGAAACAACCAATCAATATTCAATAATTAAGTTTCATACTTCTAGCAAACACACAAATAAATTAGCGGGACATGGAGAACATGCAAGCATACACACAAATAATCAAAGACATAATTGAATTAATGAAGCAAAGACTTATCTTGATGTAAGATAGGGTTAAAACCTAAAATACTCTACAAGACACCTTAGGTTCGGTTTTAGGTTTTACTCCAAGACTCTCCACACAAAGCGAAAAATTCGGATTCTATATAAGATTACAATTAAACGGCGTCACCTTATGTTTAGTGGCGCCGTCGTGTCGCCGCCATTAGGGTTTCGTCTTGGCCACGTTAACCTTGCGGCGGCGTCACCTTATGACCGTGACGCCGTCTTCTTGACCGGCGTCGTCTGGATTGCATCTAGGCCGTGCGAGTAGCGACGACTACTCTTTCACCACTAGGCGCCGTCTCTTGAAAATCTGAGTTTTGAGTTACGTCGTCACAATAATTTTGGGACGGCGTCCTGCGCTTTTGGCCGTCGCCTTCTAACCAACAGCGTGAGTGCCTTGATTTCGACTTTGGCCATTTTCTTCATATATTCGCGCGGCTCCGTCCAAATAAGTGCCATTCCATTTTGCCTTCACGAGACCTAAAAGTGAAAAGGCGATATTAAGCAATAACGGATACAAAGTGATCAAATAAGGACTTAAATGACCCTCAAATGGTACCTTTTAAAACCTTATCAAATATCCTACACTTGTTATTTGCTTGTCCTCAAGCAAATGTGCTTTATAATTAATTTATAAGTTAGGGGTCATGAAGCATTAATTCAAAGCGGTCCACAACACATATAAGCCCGCAAAAGTCATAACAAGCACGGAATACATACTAGCACCTCACATGGGGTGTTTGGATACTCACATCTCTCTCGGTGTATATATGAAACATAACAAAATAGGAAATGGAAGATAAACACTCATTAACCGGTCCTAGTACATAGATTACCATAGGCTTGAGAATAGATCAAACCTCCATCGCTTTGGCGTAGCACCTAGGAAAGACTATCAAAGAGGTCTTTTAAAGGGTTGTAATGTTAGGCTTCGGTAGGGAAACAAGGGTTTGGTGGGATAGGCTATTTAGTGGTGGCAAGTCAAAATCTCTATGTTAAATGCATATGAAGAATGGCGTTGCTAAGCCAAGACTCGACACTCTAAACTTTAGATAACCGAAATAAACAAACATAAATTTAAAGATAGATGTAGGATGGTAGCCGTTTTTTTTTTTTTTTTTTTTTTTATATATATATATATATATATATATATATTCGATTTTTTTTTTTTTTTATACACTTTTACTCTACCATCCTCTCGATAACATCAAAATACTAGGTTTATGAGCACATCCCTACACTTGAGTTTTATTACTCTAACACTAATTTGACCCGATTTGAAAAGATTAAAACACTTGGGGTACATTATTACGCAAACAAAGGGAATTTGAATTTAACGTTCCTTCCGTCATTTCATAAACTTTAACTTTCCCATGAATCCCAATCATCCCAAAGCTGTATACAAAGGATATGACTCGACTTAGCAACTTATGCAAGCAACGGATAATTGAACTAAGGGTTTTGGGTGATAACAATAATACTAAAAGTGAGTGCATATAGGGTAGGCTAAAGCGATTTGGGTGTATATTTGGGGTGGGGTGTAAACAATGCTCTTCATTGATATTCGGAAAACGAAATATCACGAGAACCATGAAAAGGATAGGCTACGAGGGGTTAACTAGGGTATCGTATACTAAAGATGAGTACAACGCAAAGGGTTTTCCATATTTTCAAACACAATTAAATTCATTTCATTCATTTAAAATAAAAATACATGCAATCGGATAATAAAAAACATCGATAAATAAAAAAACATCGAAAAATAAAAAACATACGGAAAATAAAACCATAAGAAACTTAAAAATACAACATTTTACGCCTTTTATATGTTGTATTTTGCTATTATTTGGTCTTGTTTCTTTTTGATGAGTGATTTTTTGGCTCCATAACCCTCCACATCAAGCATGAGAAACTCAATTCTCGGCACTCTTGCTCGACTTTTCTTCGCAATCCTGCTTCGTACACTTCTGGTTCTCCGTCAACTTTACGTTTATACTCTTGAGCTAAAGCTTCCGCATAGCATCCGATTGACTCCCGGTGCTCGTTGACGACTCCATTGATTTAGATTTTTGCGGACGAGGCTTGCTGTGAGACGAGCTCTTGGATCAGGCGAATAATTCGCGATATTATCTTCATTGATCCCTCCGGTAGCGTCCCATTTGGGATATTCTCAAAACCTTTCATGATTTTTTTTAAAAAGTTAAAAATTAATTTGGTTAAATTTTTTCCCCCTTTTTTTTAAAAATTTTAAATCCTTTTTAAAATTTTTTTTAAAACCTTTTTTTTCCCATTTTAAATTAAAAAAAATTTTGGGAATTTTAAAATTTTAAAATTTAAATTTTTTAAAATTTTAAAATTTTAAATTTTTAATTAAAAAATTTTCCTTTTTTCCAAAATTAAAGGTTTAAAAATTAAACCTAAACCCCTTTTTTTCCCCTAAAAAATTTTTTAAAAAAAATTTAAAAAAAAAAATTTAAAAAAAATTTTTTTTGTTTTTTTTTTAAGGGAAAAAAATTTTTTTTTTTTTTGGGGTTTTTTAAAAAAAATTTTTTAAAATTTTTTTCCCCCCCTTTTTTTTTTAAAAAAAAAAAAACCCCTTTTTTAAATTAAAAAAAAAAAAATTTTTTTTTTTTAAAAAATTTTTTTTTTAAAAAAAAATTTTTTTAAAAATTTTTTTCCCAAAAAAAAAATTTTAATTTTTTTAAAAAAATTAAATTTATTTTAAAAATTTTTTTTTACAAAAATTTTTTGGTTTTTAAAAAAATTTTTAAAAAAAATTTTTAAATTTTTTTAAAAATTTTTTAAAAAAAAAAAATTTTAAAAAAAAAAAAAAAAAAAATTTTTTAAAAAAAAAAAAAATTTTTTTAAAAAAATTTTTTTTTTTTTTTTTTTTTAAAAAAATAAAAAAAAAGGGGGGAAAAAAAAAAAAATTTTTTGGGTTTTAAAATTTTTAAAAAAAAATTTTTTTTTTGGAAATTTAAAAAGGGTTTTTTTTTTTTTATTTTCTAAAAAAAAAAAAAAAAAAAAATTTTTTGGAAAATTTTAAAATTTATTTAATTTAAATTCAAATTTTTAAAAAATAAGGGTTTTTTTGGGCCTTTTCCCAAAAAAAAAGGGAAAACCCAAATTTTTTTTTTAAAACCTTTTTTTTAAAATTTAATTTCCAAATTTTTAAAATTAATTTTTTTTTTCCTTTAAAAAAAAAAAAAAAAAAACCCCCTTTTTAAAACTTTTAAAATTTTAAATTTAAACCAAAAAATTTTTTTCCCAAAAAATTTTTTTTTTTTAAAAAAAATTTTTTTTTTTAAAAAAACAAATTCCAACTTTTTAAAAATTTTTTTAAAAACCCTTTGGATTTTTTAAAATTAATTTTTTTAATTTTTTTAAAAAAAAATTTTTTAAAAAAAATTCCTTTTTTCTTTTTTAAAAAACCCGTTTTTAATTGGTTAATAATTTTTAAAAAAAAATTTTTTTAAAAAATTTTTTTTTTTCCAATTAAACCTTAAAAAAAATTTTTTTCCCAAAAAAACCTTTTAAAATTTTAATTCCAATGTTTTTAAAAAAATTAAAAAAAAAATTTTTCCCCTTTTTTTTGTTTTTAAAATTTTTTAAATTTTAAAATTTTTTTTTTTAAAAAAAAGGTTTTTTTAAAAAATTTCTAAATCACACGCACATGTTGAGGGAGGTTTTCTAAATGATCAAAACTATTAAGGTACAAAATGCTTTGATCTCGTATCACAAGTACATTGATTGTTTTTCCAAATGATTTTTCAATTGGTTTCAAAGAAGGAATGAACAATACCAAAAGACCGACCATTTTACTTTAATGCATGGTGTTATAAGGATGGTTAGGTTAGGTATTAGTTCCCACGATCCGCCAGAGCCGGAGGGATCTACCCAGGGACAATCCACTAGATAGTGTAGAGTCCTTAGGTATGATGAAAAAGGAAAAAATGAGAATATGGGAAGAGTGCGGATCGAGACAGAGCTAGTCTTGGAATAAACCCAACAAGGTTCTAGTTATGAAGTCTCGGTAAGCAAGAAGGGTTGAAGAATGAAAAAGAACCGAATGTGAAAAGGGGTGAAAAGAAATAGCCCTCCTTGATTCAACCTTAGGCGAAACCGGGTTC
This sequence comes from Chrysanthemum lavandulifolium, assembly GCA_022545495.1. Classification (NCBI taxonomy): domain Eukaryota; kingdom Viridiplantae; phylum Streptophyta; class Magnoliopsida; order Asterales; family Asteraceae; genus Chrysanthemum; species Chrysanthemum lavandulifolium. The sequence goes on along the minus strand of CM040243.1, from coordinate 29,272,704 downwards.
AATACATATGCTCTTGGTTGTTACTAAGGTAACACTGGTATTGAAGACAAGGCGTCATGGACCCGTGGCCTGCGCTAAACTTCCCAAGCTACTCAAGTTCCTCTTAAAAGGGCTTGTTTCATTCTCACTTGGAACCGACATAATCTATCGACTTTCTCTTAGAGATTGTTGATATTGAAGAAGGAGACCCTCTCCCTAGTCTCCGGCACAGGAACCAAATATGCACAATTGAGTCTAGAGCCAAGAGATCATCCACAATATCTCGTTAGGACACTAAATTCTTGAAGACTTGCTGTTTCACACAATGTGGAAAGTAAGTACATATTAAGAGTCCTACGCATTATCCTTGTGGTATTGCCAGAACATCCGAGTGATATCTAAAAATATTCACAATGAAGATGGAAATCCTTCTAGAGCCAACATCAAACAAGCTCTTGGTGGGTGACATGTGAGATCTTCTCGTAAGATCAAGCTTGTGACAACTGGATAGAAACGATGGGTAGATTCATTCTTGAATCAACCTTGGTCCAGGAATGGAATTGACGAATACTTTTGGAAAAACCGTTCGATGTGCAAACCTTCTTTTCTCTAGCACGTCGAATGTGTATTCATTTCAAACTCAAAAAGTATCTCTGATTGAAAAATACTTTTAGAAAAACCGTTCGATGTGCGAATCTCTTCTTTTAAGCTAGCACGTCGAATGTGTACTAATTCTCTAATACAAAAAGTATTTTGATTGAAAATTGATCTTTCTCATAAAACCTTCGTCGTATTGCAAAACTCTTTCTTCAAGCAATACACGATTGTTTTCAAATCATTTTCATCAATCGGTGAATCTCAATTTTTGGTTCACTCACTCCGTGTTGTCTTCTTTGAGGCGTTCGGTTTGAGAACGACTAGAACTAGCTGCGAAACCACATCAATGAGATTCTTAGGAATCATACACGATCACGAGCGTACTTGTCTTGATCAGCGGGGAACCGTGGGCGTGTACCTCAATTCAACGAAGTGATCAAAGACACTTTCGTGTGTTTTATTGCTAACTGTTGTTTGCGGTACATTTGGACGATTGCGGTGATCGAATTGAGGAGTCAATCCAAAGCCGCATGCTCACAAAGATCCACACTTAATTGAAGAAATCATGGTGGTGCATATCTACATAACCACGGTTCGATATTTTTATACCATGCTTCGCTACGGCTGCGCAAATATCATGAACCGAAGGCTTCCGCTACTCGATGGAAAGATGTCATGATTCAAAAGTGTGAGCATGTCGGTCCGAAAGTCACAACTTCACATGTTGGCAACACAATAAAGGGTGATCCGAGATTTCATGCGGTGATGATCTCAATGAAAGCTCGAAGATCATCTAAGATGTGGATCGCTTAAAGGCCTCCACTAAAAGTACGATCAATGCAGGACTTTGAAGAATCGCTACTAATGCACAAATTTTACGGAAATTAAAGAATTCATGTCTCGAGCTCAAGGCTCAAGATTAAATAGAATGCTAGGATTCAAAATGTAAATCATGGGGTGACCTCCTTAGGGGAGATTGTTAGGAATTAGAAAATTCCATAGTAAAAGAGTCGGTCACCCCAAATATTATCTAGCATAAGCTAGCTCGTAGACTTGTCATTATTTACGTTACTAGTAGTTTATTAGTTGGTTGTAAGCGTAGTTTATTTGAAAGCAACACCGTGGAGGAAGGGCGGGTCTTTACCCAGCTTGTATGCCCGATCCATGAGCCGATAGGGTGATGTGATACTTAACTATAAATACCTCTTCCATCCATGGAAGGGGTGCTTTTAGAATCTAACCTTTCATTTTTCTTAAGCAACTCTCTTTCAAGAACCTCCTCTCAACTCTCTTCATCTCTCTAATGGCTTTCTTATTTAATCATTGTCCTGTATCACCAGAATCATCAAACAACATAATATTCACGATCCTACAATTATAATTAGGAATAACTTTTAAGGAGTAATTAACCTTAGGCTTATTCATTTTGAATTTTTAATCTCCAAGGATAATTTTGATTGTCACATTAGACACAAAATATTAGAGCGCTATATTTCTCAACACACACCCTGTGTTAGAATTTTAGAGATTACCTAGTCATTTTTAATAAAATGACTCAAGATAGTGGAGAAACAAGTAATAAGGAGGTTAGTACATCTAATACTACCCTCAATTTAAATGCCCGATATTGAAACCCATGAATTACTCACTATGGGCAACTCGAATGCAAATTATTCGCAAGCAAATGGGTTATGGGAAACAATTGAGCCCAGTGTACAACTCGACCCGATAAGAAGGAAACAGCTCGCTATAGCATACCTTTACCGATTCTTACCGAAGACCAATTACTTCAAATAACAAAGCACAAACCCCGAAAGCAATATGGGATGCTTAAAAAACTAGGCACTTAAGTAAGAAAAAGAGTACAATAAGCGAGACTTCAAACACTTAGGTTTGAACTTGAATTACATACATACAGAGAAGATGAAACCATCGATACCTTTTAGGGAAAACTCACAACTCTTGTAAACAAAGCAGCCTTGATCTAGGACATACAATACAAGATCAAAACTTGGTTAGGAAATTACTAAATGTCAGACCCGATAGGTATTTGCAAATAGTTGCATCTATAGAACAATATTCCGATCTAAACACTACGACACTAGTAGAAGCAATTGGAAGACTTAAAACCTATGAAGAAAGGATTAAGTTTAAGAAAGGAAAGCAGGAGAACACTCAAGAGAGATTGATGTTCACACGATATGAAGGTAGAGAGAAGAATTTTAGAGGGCGATGGACGTGTAAGTATAAATTTTCACGGTAAAAACCACTAAAATTTTAAAGAAGAAAAGAAAAGCAGAGAAAATCTCCCAACAACTTCAACAAAGCACATATTGATCTTAGCAAAGTAAAATGTTACAAGCGCAATAAAATGGGTCACTATGCAAGTAAGTGTCATTCAAGACCAAACACTACTATGCAATCTAATCTTGTCGAGGAGGACTTAGAACCTACCTTACTAATGGCAATATTAGAAGATCCACGTAACAAAACTTAAAGATCAAGCTGCCTCTTCTACGTAACAAGATGTAGGATATAAAGAGACAAATGTGGATAGTCTATAGTACTTAGACAATGGACCGACAATCATATGATTGGAATAAGAGAACACTTCAAAGACCTGGATGAGAACGTTAGTGGAAAAGTAAAATTCGAGATGGATCTCATATATAGATTAAAGGAAAAGGTTCAATCCTATTAGAATGTGATGACGAAACAAAGAATCATATCACAAGTCTATTACATTCCCACTTAAAAGCAACTTATCGAGCCTTGGACAATTCACCAATCGGTTGTAAAGTAGTAATGGAAGGCGATGAATTACGACTTTATGACATGGACAACAAAATCTTCATGAAAGTCCCAAGACGGAGAAACAGTCTTTACAAAGCAAGTAGTCGAAGATGAGCACACTGCTTGCCTACTCGCAAACTTGAAGGACAACACTTGGTTATGGTATGCAAGACTAGGACATTTCAACTTTGAATCACTAAAATCAATGACTCAAAGAGAGTTAGTTCAAGGAATACACGCCATCAAACATACAACTAAACTACGATGATTGTTTAATTGATAAACAAAGTAGAGCACAATTTCCAAAGAAAGCAAAAACTAGATCAACCTCACCTTTAGATTTAGTATACGGAGATTTATGTGGACCAATTACACCCTACCATCACTATCTCGGAAAAAGATACATATTCTTACTAGTGGATGACTATTCAAGATATATGTGGGCGTTTCCTAACACGAAAGATCAAGCATTTGATACTTTCAAGGAATACAAGAATTCAATAGAGAATGAGCTAAGGATAACATTAAAGATGTTCGAATCATCGTGGAGAGAATTCACTCTAACGAATTCAATCAATACCGCAAAGAAAATGGCATAGCACGCACAACCAACCTGCACCTTACTCACCACAACAAAATGGAGTAGTTGAACGAAGAAATAGGACAATTATGTCTACAACAAGATGCATGATGAAATCTATAGGTGATGATGAATATAACAAACATATAAATATCAAATAGACGAGCGGAATCATCACCAACAACGGATCCATATTGCCATATGATCAATCAAATAAAACATAGATAAGGTTTATACCTTTGTAGCGTGATTCGGTAGCGAGACACCAATCACCTCCACGAATGGAACCAAGAAACCAAAAGACCAATAAGGTTGGTCTTTCCCAACGTGTGAAACACATCACTACCGTCAACGAACACCCTTTGATGCTAGTCTAAACCCTTGTATCAATCCTTGCACAAGACTAGTATTAGAATTATCAAGAGAAAAACCAAAACCAAAACACCTAGTGTGTGTGTGTTGTGGCATACACCAAGGGAGGGAGGAAGGTTATGAAGTCCAATGTGTAACTCCCAATCAACATTCATTATAATCAATCATAATCAATTAGCATTAATGCTAATTGATGTCAAATCTAAAGTTACACTTTAAGCCCTTCAACATCCATAAACCCCACTATACACCCTTATGTAACAAAGGTTATACATAATGTAAATCGATAAATACATTATGATAATGGTGTCTAAGTGTATATGTGTGTGACCATAGGCTCACATATGACTAGCCATATAATTATTTATTATGACACGAGCATACTCCAATGGCTCCCACTGCGGCGTCATAATAGATAAGTAATTATACAAGCAATGGTTAGCGTCTAGCAACACGCCAATGCCCTAGTGATATGCGAGGTCGAGTTTCTCAAACATTTCATTAAATGGTTTATATGTCTTATATCCCTTTGTTTGAGATACTATGTTGAATATTAGACATGGATCATAAGTCATTCTAATTGTTCAACTATTATGTTCTCGATCTTGATATTGAACAAGATTACCAAGTGAATTAAGATTCATCTTAATCTTATTTGGATACGGACCATACAAACATCTGCTCAAATCATCGAGGGCCCAATAGTATCTAACTCCACACCATGTGGAGGAACAACTCATTTTTTGACCGACGCGTCATTCATGTGCTTCAAATCATTCCCGATAGTGGCCTTTATAACTACCTTGTACAGACAATGCGTTTAACCATATCAATGGATAAACCTCACATGCAAGACACTTGCATCTCCGTGCTCAAGGATAATAGACATAACCATTTTCGAGATTCACTATATGACGCCGATCCATGCAAAGGAATACTCGTAGGTTGGGTCGACCCAATGCTCATCACCATGAACAACATGTGAGTTTGGCAAAAAGGTCACCAACACACTCACAATTGTCTTAATTTGATGGTACTCGTGCCCGTCAGCGACAATGGACAAGTTTTGAATGAACAAAATCATTCATGGATTTAAACATGCAAATATAGAATCTGATTGATATGAATGAAAACGATAATAACCATTAAATCAATTCATTACAAAATATAAACTGCTTAGCATTCCAATTATTCAAATACTAAAATAAACAGATCTACATGAGACTACTAATTTGGTCAAGTCCAATGTTCCTAGCATACCAACATGTTTAGGTGCAAGGCATAGCTTTAGTAAGAGGATCGGCTAAGTTGTCATCCGTGTGAACTTTTAGAAGACGAATATCACCACTTTCGATAACTTCTCGAATGTAATGAACTTTCCGGAAAGTGTTTGGCACCCTTTTGAACACCGGGTTCATTTGCAATGATAATGGCACGCTGATATTATCAAAGTACATATCCATGGGTAGTTCATTCTTTGGGAACAACGCCAAGCCATAAATGAATTTTCGAATCCAAATCGCCTATCATAGCGACTTCTCAAGGCAATGTATTACTGCTCAGAGGACATTGCTATCGTGCTCGCTTTTGAACTCTTCCAACAATACGCCTCCATTCATGATGAAAACGAATCCAGCTTGGGACTTGGTGTCATCACGATCGGTCAACCCAAGATCAAGATAGCAAGTGATATCGAGCTCTCGGTTGTCATCACCACCATAAACAAGAAACATATCTTTAGTATTACGAAGATATTTTAATATGTTGTCAAAGGGTCCAAAGGACATTCACCGGATTCTCTGATACCTACTGTCGGGTTTCGGAGAGCAGCTACATCAGGTCTAGTGCACCTTACCGCATACATGATGGATCCCATGAAGAAGCATATGGGATACCCTTCATCCTTTTCACCTCTTGGTGTAGAAGGTTCTTGAGTTTTACTCAATTCCGTATTCGGTTGCATTGGAAGATTTCCACGTTTGGAATCTTGCATCCAATCGCTGGAGGATTTTGTCAATGTATGCACTTTGACTCAAGCCGATTAACCGCTTTGATCTATCCTCGTAGATCTTGACTCCAAGTATGTATGCGATTCGCCTAAGTCTTTCATTTCAAAACAATTTCCAAGCGAGTTTTACATCTTGTAGCATTGGAATGTTGTTTCATGAGTAATATGTCATCGACATATAAGACTAGGAATACGACATTACTTTCACTAGTTTTCTTATATACATGGCTCATCAAAGTTTTGAGAGAAACCAATCTTTTGATTTCCTCATCAAATCTCTTGTTCCAACTTCTAGATGCTTGCTTTAATCCATAAATGGATCTTTGAAGCTTGCAAACTTTGTTGGGATGTTTAGGATTCACAAGCCCTCGGGTTGCACCATGTAAACATCTTCGTTTAGGTGGTCGTTCAGAATACTGTCTTGACATCCATTTGCCAAATCTCATAGTCATAATGCTGCTATGGCTATAAGAATCCTAATAGCTTTAACGCCGAGAATAAAGCAGAAGGTCTTCATAGTCAATCCCGTAGGTTTATGTGTGACCTTGCTACTAGACGCGCTTTATAGGTGCAGTATATTGCCATCCATGTTGGTCTTTCTTCATTTTACTCCCAACGGTCTTAGCATTAGAGGCAGTCAACTCACCTGGACTTCATTGTCAATCATGGATTGCATCTCGATTCATAGCACCGAGCCATTTATCGCTCGTAACCCGATAATGCAGCTCGATAGTTAGCAGTTCATTTGATCCCTAACTCATGTTCCTCAAGACGACATAGAAACCATATCGCCAGTGCTTGAGGTATCCTCATGGATCTACAATCGGAGCAACATCGCTAAGAGGCTCGACATTTTCATGTTCACCTCATTTTGATGCTCACTAGTGTTACGGTGTTGTGCATCTTCACTTTGAATTTTGTCAAAGTCTACTTGCCCACTTCTTCTTGTGAAATGAGACTATTCTCAAGAAACTCAAGATAACGAGCAACAAATATTTTGTTCTCTGGTAGTAGAAGTAGTAACCCATCGTTTTTTGGGTATCCTACAAAGATACACTGATAGATCTAGACTCAAGTTTGTTTACGCTTTCACTCATGAGGCCTCGCAACCCTGCACCTTCAAGTAAGACAAGTTTGGGACTTTCCATGCCATATTTCGTATGGTGTCTTATCTACCTTCTTGGTTGGAACCATGTTGAGAATGCGGTCAAGCAGACTCCGACCATAACCCCAAAAGGACATTAGCAACGTTGTTAGACTCATCATAGATCGAACCATGTCTAGCAAAGTACTTTTCTTTCGGATACACCATTATGTGGTGGTGTATGGAGTGAGAATGTGAGACTATCCCACTTTTAGATGATCTAAAACTCTTGACTCATATATTCGCTTCCACGATCGGATCGAAGAGCTTTTATAGTCTTATCGAGTTGATTTTCACCTCACTTTGAAATACTTTGAACGTTTAAAGACTTCATGTTTATCGCGTAATCGAGTAAACATAACCATATCGACCGAAACGTCGGTAAAAGTGACAAAGTAGTTAGCTCCTTCCCAGACATGATCTAAATGGGCCACATCAAGATGTATGAGTCCGTAGTCTTCATCTCTGATCCAACATGGGAAAAGGCTTCATTTCATCGGCATCGTACATGCAAGAAACACATGTATCGCTCGGTGCTTGAGGCTTGATCCTAAAAGCGGATCTACTTGCAGCTTCGGACAACATCTTGTTTAGATGGCAAAGACATTTTCATAGAAAAGTCGAATCTCATGTTATTAGATTGCTCACATAGTGTATAGAACGGTTGTTTGCATTAGATCACGATATGAATTTCGTCATACCATCTCTAGGAATAGCTCCCACTAAAAACATTCTTGTTAGAAATGAATACTAAAATCCGTCAGCAAACATGAAACATCGGCATAAAACAGTGAAGATGACAACAACAATATTCCAAGGATTAACTATCGGGTGGGTAGTAAGCGTCCATAAGCCATCGTTTCCTTTGGGCTGCAGATCCTTACAAAGAGTCCTACAACTTGATTACATAGACGTCAAGTTATTAGAAAAGTATAGCGTTCTCTCGTGAAGATACTGTACTAGCCTCACAAGCCTTGTTCTTCTTCAAGTCGCCAGTAAGTTGGGATAGCTTTCCCATCGGTTCATACCATTCGTGATGGCAAGTTGCTTCAATGGGTGCTTCTTTAGCGTTGGGGACCATGTTTGAGGCGTAATCGGGCTTAGCGAGACTCTGGGCATAACCCTTGCCGGACATTGCGCAACGTTGTTTTTTCTCGATCATTTTGATCGATACCTATGTCTAGCAAAGTCTTGGGCATTTCTCCTTCGGAAGTTTGACCATTATGTTGTGGTGTATGGTGGAGCCCATGTTGAATGTTGTAGTTGCACTAATTGTTCAAATTCCTTAGAAAGTGAGGTTACTAAAACTCACTCCAAGGATCCGAGGCATGGGGTATTCAAGCCGCTCCATCTCGATCCGAAGAGCCTTTCATCATGATGGCTCTTGATCGAGTTGATTTCTACCTCCTTTGAAGCATACTTTGAGCTCGACAGTCAAAGACTTCATGTCATCTATGTTTAATCATTGTAAACATAACCATTATCATGTCAAATCGTGTCCTCTAAAGTGACAAAGTTTCGGGATCATGCTCCTTCCCAAGACAGCGACTGCTCATTAAACCCACAGTGTACGCATTACATGGTATAGTATGAGACTAGTCGATGACTATTCAAGATATATGCGTATTTCTAAACACGAAAGATCAAGCATTTGATACTTTCAAGGAATACAAGAATTCAATAGAGAATGAGCTAAGGATAACATTAAAGATGTTCAGAACTGATCGTGGAGGAGAATTCACTTCTAACGAATTCACTCAATACTGCAAAGAAAATGGCATAGCACGACAACTAACCGCACCTTACTCACCACAACAAAATGGAGTAGTTGAACGAAGAAATAGGACAATTATGTCTACAACAAGATGCATGATGAAATCAACCAACATGCCTCAAGATTTTTAACAAGTCATAGACATTCAATATATATTCTAAATGTCCCAACAAAAGCCTTAGAAGACATCACTCCATATGAAGCAATAAAACAAAGAAAGCCAAACTTAGAAAATTTAAAAGTTTTCATTGCATAGCATATGCAAAGGTACCATCACAACATCGACAAAGTTAGATGACCGAAGCAATAAAATGGTATACTTAGGAATGAACAAGGATCAAAAGCCTACCGACTATTTGATCCAACAACACAAAGAATTTGTGTTAGTAGAGATGTAAAATTTAAAGAGGATGAAGCATGGGATGGAAGGATTACCTAGATGAACACACCAATAATGAACCCGAATGGGTTGACTTCAAAATCAAGACCTAGAAGCCACAAATGATCATCGGAACAAGAAATCCAACCAAATGAAGAGAACAATGATATCCCTACGGATGATGAAGATACAACATCAACAACAAACTCACCTCACAAGTTTTTCGACACCATCTACAATTTCATCTCGAGTAAATGCTCAAACTACACCAATCGCCTCAAAGACGCTCAACCAATCAAAGTAACTCAAACGCAACCAGGAATTTACATCCTGACTTTGATCATACACCTTTACAAGGTTTTAGAACGTTAAATGATATATACGATAACACCGAGGAAGTATTACCCGAGCAATTACTACTGGCTGAAGATGAACCTAAAAATTACAAGGAAGCATCAACCGATCTAAAATGGATTGAAGCAATGAAGGTCGAATTAGATTCCATCAATAGAAACAATACATGGAAACTAACCACTTTACCAAAAGAACACAAAGCCATTGGTTTAAAGTGGGTATTCAAGACCAAGAGATGCTAATGAAAATATAGTCAAGCATAAAGCAAGACTAGTAGCAAAGGCTACATACAAGAGCATGGCATAGATTTCAAGAAGTCTTTGCACTGTAGCAAGAATGAAATAGTCCGATTACTATTAGCCATAGCGCTAATAATAAATGGAAGTACATCACCTAGACGTCAAATTAGCATTTCGCATGGAGATTTGAAGGAAGAAGTGTACGTTTCACAACCCAAGGATTTATAAAGAAAGAAAATCTCGAAAAGTCTGACTCACAAAAGCTCTATACGGACTAAGACAAGCACCACGTGCTTGGAACATAAAATTAGATAATACCTTGAAGTCTTTAGATTTCAAGAAATGCTTTGGAACAAGTCGTCTACACGAAGAAATCAAAAGATTCAATACTTAGTTGGAATCTCGAGATGATTTAATCATCACCGCACACCTAAAGGAGAAATAGACAAATTCAAAGCTCAAATGGAAGAGAAATTCGAGATGAGTGACCTAGGATTACTATCCTACTACTTAGGAATTGAAGTCACACAAACCGGAGGTGACATATCAATAAAGCAATCCGCCTCGCAAGCAAGATCCTAAAGGAAGTTGGAATGCTAGATCGCAACAAACGCTAATACCTATGGATCCGGGAACAAGATTAACAAAGAACATCAAGAAACAACGGTCAACTCAACGGAATACGAAAGCTTGATTGGATGCTTACGATATCTCGCTACATACAAGACCGACTTAAGTTATTCCATTGGATTACTTAGTCGTTTTATGCGAGAACCAAAGGAACAACATATGAAAGCTATCGCAAGTACTACGCTATGTAAAAGGAACAAAGACTATGGAATCACCTACAAATACAATGGAGGAAACCAAATACTAGGTTATATGGCGGTGAGCTACGAGTCAACACTCAAGAAGGCAAAGGCACCACTGGAATCATATTCTACTACGGTGAATCACCAATCAGTTGAGTACATAAAAACAAGCCACGTAGCTCTATCATCATGTGAATCCGAGTTCATTGCAGAACAACAACAAAGAACACAAGCATTATGGTTAAAGAGACTACTCAAAGAAGCTTACACATACCCAAGAAGAAAAGGTTACGATAATGGTCGACAACAAGTATGCCATCGAACTAATGAAGAATCCCGTATTTCACTAAGAAGTAAGCATATTGATATAAAATATCACTTTATACGAGAATGCGTTGAAAGAGACGATTTACAAGTCGAGTTTATAAGCGGAGAATTTCGAGAAGTCGACATGCTCACAAAAGCACTACCAAGATCGATTCTAACAATGAGACAATTAATCGAGTCAAAGATCTACAAAGAAAGCGATTGTGATTAAGGGGAGAATATTGGGCTAATCCCAATCTTACCCATTTACCCTTTCGACCCAGTCAAACCCAATGGGTCAAATCCGAAAGTGCCATATGGCGCTTATCCCCAACCGACATACCCTTTCAACACACCTCTTCAACTTGTATAAATAGATTAGAACTTGTAACATAATGTATGATGACTTATATTTATTTCAATTGATACGAAAGCAATTCTTTGAAACACATCGTGTTATTGGTATTATTGGTGACCACGTTAGAACCAACAAAGATCCAACGTTGAGGCCAACATCAGATACATTGTACAAAGATGTTATTTTTAAGCCTTAACACAAAATCGACTCACAATAATTAGTCATTTTTCCATTAAATCTCACCTTGATTCACTCGATCTATCTCGATCAAGTACAACAATTCAGGTTCGCGCATATGATAATTATGGAATCGAGTCATGTTTTTGTGATAATTTTATACAGTTAAGTGATATTGTTGATGATTTTGGTTGAAAATTTTTGTTTTGAAAAGTGAAGTGGGGAATGTAGAGGAGTGCGTTAGGTTAGAAAACAGATAAGTATTGTTGGTTGAAAGGTCATAATATCGATGGATTTAGAGCTCGAGTTGACTAATTGTTGTGGCTTCTTCTGTTGCTTCAAGCAAAATAAGTCAGTAATACATATATTTATAACTTCCAACCAAATTCCTCTATATTAAGAGTATAACTAGCAAGGTCAGTGATATAGATCTGATTTTTATGTGAATAGCCCAAGCTTTGAGGTTATATACATTTCATGGTCATCAGCATTAGCTTGTGTTGTTGTTTGCGTGATCCTTCATCCTCATCAATGGTTATCGCCGATGCATGATTAGACTTCAGTTAATAATCATTTTGAGGTTGCTACTTTTGTTGTTGATTATTTTGTGCTAAATTATAATAAACAATATTAAGAGCTTTTAGTTCTTAATGTTGCATAGTGAACAACTGAATCCAAACTATAAGATTTTCATATGTATTTATTTTAAGTAGAAAGAAAGCATACTTTTAGTTACAGTAACATACAAAAATAACATATCGACACATTTTTTTACTACTTTAACATATAGGATATGGGATGACTTCATTAATTTGAGACCATTAAAAACTTGAGACCTAGGGAGCCAATCTGGGCCATTAGTTCAAAAAATGGTGGTGCAGATGGATTCCAGAATATTCGTTCAGTAAAAACACAGGTGAGTTAGATTTCAAGAGTTATAATCATATGTGATTTAGATGGTCTCAAGTTTTTTTAGTCTCAATTGAACCTCCACCTACAGTATATAGAGGCAATTGGAGATTTGACTCTACTATGACACGTCTGACTATTGATTTTATTTAGTTTTGACCCAAACTCGTTTGCGATATTCTCCAAGTGCCCAAAGCGGGAAAATGTTCCTGTATTCTGCATAATGTAGCATGCAGTTCTTCATATAGACTCCGGTAATCTCCTGCAAAATTCATGCAAGATTAAAGTAGAAAAGTTATAACAACGATGGTAACAGAAGTTGTGCTTATGGGTTGTCGTGTTAAGGAAAGGAATCAAAGAAGAAAATATTTAAAGTTACCTGTTGAGGAAAATCCCCGTCATCCATCTGTGCGTTAATTAATATTTTTGCTGCTTTATGCAAGGGTGTTGGATCCCTTTCGGCCTAGCGCAAGGAAAAAGGCAATTGGAGATCATGTTTAGCCTATAATATGACCAAGCATAAACTTTTTATTACTTAAATGAAAAACTAACCTGTCCACCTAACATAAGACCAAGCATAGCCCATGATGTTTGAACTAGGTTTGTCCGATTTCCATCCAACGGTGTGTATACTTCGCTAGGGCAAGACTTGATACTCTCTCCCCATCCACCCTCTTCGTTTTGCGTCGAAAGGAAAAAGCTGACTGCTTTCCAAACTGCTTCGCTATTGTCATACGTTTTTCCAGCAGAAACTAAGCCTGCTAAAGTAAAGAATGTGCCATATAGGAAGCATATTCCCCAATAACCATACCTGTTGAATTTCAAAAAATTTCATAGCATCATTTACTTTAAAATAAATTCGGAGAGCCAGTAATGAAGCTGAGGAAGTGATTTATCTTACCATGAACCGTCATGCCATTGCTTTCCCTCCAAAAAGCAAACTGCTTTTGCCACAGAAATTTCTATTTCTTTCTCCCTTTGCCCTGGGTGTAAACCTTTGAAGGCTAAAAGAGCTTGGATAATCGATGATGTGCACTCAACATGCCTAATTATGTCACCAAAAATATATAAATAGAATGTTATTGTCTTTTTTTTAACGACAAGATGTTATTGTCTAATTGTGTGTCCAGGTTCCCTAATTATTTATGTATATGATCTGCCCACATGAAAAGAGAAAAAGATTCGTAAGGGACTTACTCTTTCTCAACTACAATGTCTGCAAAAATTTCTGAAGGATTCAACATCTGTAAAAAGTTAGGTGTAGAAGATGAAGTTAGCATCTGCGACAACAATGTCTTCTTATTAACCTTGAAACTGATATTTTTACATTTACCTGTAAATATGGTTGCGGGACTGGTGGCTCCCAAATTGCAAAACCTCCACTTATAGGACTCTGTAAGTATAAAAGGACATTAACAGCCTCATATAACCGCTCATTATCTGCTTTTTCTCCGGAAATTTCCTCCGGCATTTGGGATAGTAATAGAAGACACTGCACGAGAATAGCTAATTTATGAAAAGAGCAATTAATATTTTTAATTACACCAAGAAAAAAGCATATAAGATGAGATTATAGTATCACCTTCAATGCTTCAGCTGTACAGTCTGATACGACCCAACCTTGATCTTGGTCAGAGAAAGTCCACGCCCCTTTAGTAAATCGCCGGCACATCTTACTAAAGTCACCAGAAGGATTATGTTTAATTTGGGATTCTTTGATATAAAAATGGGCCTTTTTAAGTGAATCCCCAAATTCTTCGACCATATCACTAGCGATTATTGCCTGAGTTGCGAGTATGCAATCCCATAGTTGGCTCCCAAAACTATGCATGGTCATCCCATCTTCAGCCAGCCACAAGTAATCGGGCACTCTAGCAAGGTGATGCTTGAACTCATCCCCATTTGGGTTCTCCGCCCACCAACACATCATTTGCAAGCTCTGATTCAAAACCATAAGCAAAGTTACATACCTCAATAAAACTTTCAAGGGACTAACTCTCAGGGATGGGACTAGAGTTGGCAAAATGTGTCTAGCCGAAGATTGGTAATGGTTCAAAATGGTTAAATGTTTTACACGGGTCTATTTGGGTTGACCTAATACTTGTCCATAAAATGTGATTTCTTTAATAACTAGCTAGTATGTAAAAATTGATTACAGAAGTTATGTTAATTCAATTATAAATATTTAGAGAAATGATTTATGAGATAAACGTACACTATATCCATCTTCTGTCCCATTTGACCCGTTCATTTTTAAGCTAAGTCTCTTGACTTTTCCCATTTGAACCGTTAGAGATAAAACATAAGCCGACCAATTTATAGGTAAATGGATTATAGTTGCCACCTCTAGCCAAGGTTATATGGGTTCATAAAAAAAAATAGTTGACGGATGAACTGAAATCCAGACAAGCTTACTTTTTCAACGCATCCTATGGTCATATATCTGCTCTCTTCAGCACCATAACGCATTAGTTCAACTGCTCTTTTGAGACCTCTTTCTCTCAGTTTAGTGAATGGCCAATACTTAAGGATTGGTTCACTTAAGTAATGAAGACCATCCCACAACAAATCTTGGACTGTTGAATGAGGGTAGTAGAGATCTTCCTACATTCATAAAAAGTCACACATATATATTTGAGTTGTTTTATATGGATGTATTAGATATTATTACAATTTATATACATGTTAATAAAACATAGATGGTTCTAACAACCTTGCAACAGTTGTGGCGCTGTTTATTCCAGTTGATCTCCTGATATGGGATGGGATGAATTTCTTGTCGAAGTTGAAGCACAAGATCAGTGATTGGACCATGGTATTTTCTCCCGTACAAGTATGACATGGGCATATATGTTGTCCGGCAATAGCACCACATTTTTGCTACATCAAAAGTTAAAAACTAGTTAGATTTAAGTTTTACGTTACTATTAAACGGCCATGCTCACGTATTTACGTACCTGGATGATATGGTAAAGCTTCAGGAAAAAGCCAAAATTCTGGTGGAAGTGGATTGCACCCTTCCCATTCATATACCCCAAGCACCTACATACAAAGGTACGGAAAGTTAGTTGATTATGTCATGTTCAATACTGTGATGTCAGTTTTTTATTGTTTTTTTTTTTAATATTTACCGACAGATAAGTTTTTCCCCAAGATGGAATGGAGACTGCACCACCATGGTCTAGTATCCACTTCCTGGCGCGAGCCACTGCTCCATTTCCATCATCAGGTCCTTCTCCTAGCAACCTTAACGCTACATAGCTCAATGCAGACCCAATCATTGTGCTGTGTCCCTCAATATAAAATCCCCACCCTCCATCTTCATTCTGTAAAATTCATTACAGTGTGTCTAAACGTCAAACTTAAAATAATAGCCGAAATGAGATACTTATTTGCCGATTAAATGTTTAGATTTTAATTACATCTGGGTAAGAAAGTGAGATGGTTCTTACTTGATGGTTGTAGATATATCTTATCATTTCCGTCTTGTGCTCTTTGGTTAAGTGCGTGTTGATGGTTCCACTGATGTACATAGCAATAAGCTGCACATTAAACATATATGGTGTGAATTGATATTTGCTTCTGATTCATAGCTTTCTGATACTGTGTAGGGCAAAAATAACTAGATGGAAGCATGCAAATAATTTCTGCAACAAAACTAATATGGCGAAATTAATGTAAACATATCCTTGATCAAATCATTATGTGGCTATGTAATTTCTATTCAGAGTCTGATTTTTTAAAGTAGTAACATACCATTTTGAAGACGTAGATCTAAACACCCCGATATTACAACTTGGCAATATAACCATGAATATATGGGTCTCCGTACATGTATAATGGCTATTTTTTCCAATCAGGTGAAACGAGTATATAGAATCTAACTCGTTTTTTATTCGAGTGTATTAAATTAAAATTATGGTGTGATTATTACAAAGGCATGTGTTTCATTTTAATGAGTTTAGATGAACTTACTAGGGGAGGAGTGAAAAACATAGGGCCAGCATTTTCGGCAGGCCAGTGACCATCTTTTGCTTGGATAGCAAGGTTCAATCGAAGTGCTTTCTTCACTGCCGTTGTCACTGCGCCATAATTCACATCCTCATTCTCTCCCAATCGCACTGGCGGTATGCTCAATACATCGATTCCATTTTCTTTGATTAACTGCAAATGACTTAAAAACTCTATTAGTTCTCGCTGGTGGAAGATTCAAACATAACTTATTTTCACTAGTTTATTCCAACATACTCTAAGATTTGTAATAGTGAGGTTCATTTACAATGCTAAAAAACTTGTATATATCTATAATTTTTATCTCGTTTGTATCATGTGTAGTGTACTAGTGTGTACATAAAATTTGTAAAATTATACTATTCAGATTTTTTTTCTCTTTTCTATAATCAATGTACGTAAAGTATTAAACCATCCATGTTCCGATCTAGTATATAGATTGGTTTCCACGTCTTAAAGTTTTGGTTGTGTTAAATGAACTCATAATACCACTTAATACCTCAATGTTAAATATTAAACCATCCGTGTTTCAGTTGTACCTTAAACCTATAACCTCTTGTTTGATAACCCATTCACCTCGAGTTGTATAGTAGATTTCTTAAGTAATACTCGAGAAATATATATTGACTTATTTGTGTTGTATATATTTTCATCTAAAATTGGTTAAACAACTTTTGTGTTCCAAATGAAATAGTTGAGTCTAACAGGTCGATCACCTCGCAAAGTGTTTATAACATGACTAATCATAAATATAAACAATAAACATCAAGTACACATGCGGAAGCGTATAGAAAAGATTAACGAATAATTAATTAACATAAACAAGAATATGCGTACCTTTCTTGATTCTAGCCGAACAAGAATCAAATCCACAAAACTAGCAATTGGATGAACCCTAATTAAGGTTTATAGGATTATGTGAATTACCCCTTACCTTTTGTAATTCAATCCAAGAGTACTAACAATAATGTGTTAGTACCACTTTCTTGTACACACGTACTATACCGAATTAAATGAATGTTAGTTTTAATTAAACAAAATAACTTTGATTTGAAAGCTATGAATCGACACCCACAAGGTGTTTGTCGACCGAATTAAGCAAAACACACACAAACAAGTTTTAGGTTTTAGCTTAATGAGTACAAGAGATGCAAAACCAAGACCCCTAGCCTTGTATATATACTCAACATAACTTGGTGAACAAGTTGAGTTTGGGTTGGGTTGGATAACCCTTTGGCCGATCGGTATACTAATCCCAAAGGGATTCCGGAACCTTTCCAATATTAATTTTGCAATCTAGTCCTTTTCAATTACATTTAACGACCGTTAGTCCATTACACTTAATTACTTAACGTCCGTTATAATTATTTCGTTTAATTAATAAATAAATATAACATTTATATTTAATTATTAAATTTAATTTTATACGCAAAGTGTGCAATCCTGTGGTCTCGAGTTCGATCCTAACACACGCCTATTAATTTATTGTCCATTAAACCAACAATTCCCACTGACATATCTTAATAGAGTGATCACATCGGTTAGCGCTCTAGCAACACTCGATGCCTCTAGTACAACTCGAGCAAGGCTCCTGGAAAACCTTTTAATGATTTCTCATTATTATATCCTTTGTTTCTAATACCATGTTAAATAAAGATATGGAATTAAGTCATTCTTTATTCAACCATTCTGCTTTCTCGTTTTAAGTGATTAAGCAAGATTACCAAATCTTCCGAACATATTCGGGGAGATCTTCGGGCGTGGCCACGCAAACATCTTGTCAACCCTACGAGGGCCCATCAAGATAAACTCCAAAATAAATTTGATGGAACAAATTTTATCTTGACTACAAGAATAACTCATGAATTTTGCAACACTTCAGAAACAACCCTTATAACTACCGCCACGATATAGCGTTAAGTTGTTCCACGTAGTGCACTACATTCATGACACTTATCCGTATCTCAAGTCCGAGGATAACTATTCATAATTTACTTAACAACAATATCCATAAAGTAAAATCATGTAGTTGGGATAAGTCATATATTCAATTCATTGAATATCATCCAAATTGGTATGCATTCTCATCAATATACTTTCAAGTATATTCTACCATATCTCTCGATTTGTCGTAGTTTAATGATACTCCCATATCATTAATCGACAACGACGATTTAGAATAAATAAATTTATTCACGGATTAAACATGCAAATATAGGATACAATATATTATAAAATCAAACATACCAAATATTTGATTTATAATAACAATTGTTTAACATCCCTTATCCAAATACTAAATAGATCAATGCATGAAAATCTAGTTGATGAATTATGCCTCAAGTAATGACAATTATACTTGTTGACAATGCATAAATCAACCAACTTGATCTATCGTAATTTTGAGAATACTTATTTCAAGAATTCAATTAGTGAAGTCCTTGTATGTATGCATTCACCAATCCACATAATAATTCATAAAGTGTGTGACATCCTCTATCACCAATTTATGACAATTTAAACTTTCAAAGATTTCAAAATTTAAAGTATTCTTATTCTTTTAATGTATAATGCAACTGTGCTTTTAGTAGCACAACTAGTTCACATGGCCATTAACAAGGATGAAATCCTACCATGACTAGTATTGAGTGTCATCTCAACTAAACCAAGATCATTGTATATAAACAACAATATGCTCATTAAAACTCCGTAAACTTTAATATATTATTGTGTAATGTTTGATGTCTTCCAAACTTTCAAGTTTGAAGTCGATGACAATTTTCACAACAATTGACATATTATTCATCCATAGAATCTAGGAGCAATTCCAGGCTGAGGATGTAATTCTATTAGAATATTCATTACACAAGTTATCTAATAACTTTTAGTTAGATATCAATGTTGTCAAATCATCTCTTATTCAAGAATGATATAACAAATTTAATACACAACCTGATGTACATGATGAATCTATAGGTCAAACTTAGATTTCATTCATGTTCTATCTTGTCAAAAGATATTTATCCATTTCTCAAATGTATATCATGTTTTATTAGAATCATTTATTTTACTGCACATGTTTATTAATAATAAACATATATTTCAAGGTTGTATGTTTTAATTCTTAAATATTATAAGTGAAGTTTCATTCCAATCTAAGACTTAACATTTAGCTTACAAGGAATGTTACTTCCTATATGTTATACAACATATAAGATTTAAAACCTTAACATAATACTCCTACTAGCTTTCAGGAATACCTAAAATTTATCTTATTTCAATTATAAATCAAAACTAGGATTTAATAATTAAATCATAAGAATAATTTCATAGATGTATGCATTTATCCATTCATGAATTATTGCACTTCGTACACTTCCAAAGATTATATGAATTCAAAAAAACCTTTCGATTACTTACCGTCCTCGCTCAAGTAATTTCTCAAGAAAGAGTTTTGATATTCCATTGTCATATTTCATATTAATGAAAACAAGTATGACAATTATCATCTTTATATATTTAATGTGTCTAGAAAAGAATATTCAATCATAATTAATTGCTTAAGTATGATTAATAATCTTGTCATAAGACATGCATTAAATATGTGTACAATATTGTCCATATAATTTTACATAGAAATTCAAACCACTAGGTTTTTCATCTCTTTGAAGAAACTCATTTCCATTTTCTAGTCTAACTATTAAGATAAACCAAATTTCTAAAATTGATTATCTTTATGGACAACATCTTTAACATTCATAGTATGAGTAATTTACCCAATTCAATATTTGGTAATCCATCATAATGATTATCGTGTTTACTATAATCATGTAACTCATGTTCTTCTCAAAGATATAAATCAAGTACCGAGATATCTTTGCAGATCTATGAATGAAAATTCCGTCATCTTGAGGTTAACATTTCATATCTAGCCTCATCATGATATTTACTAGTGTATTTAAGAAGATTATGTATCTTGTAATTTTATCTTTCAAGATAAAAAAAAAAAAAAAAAAAAAACTCCCACTTGCCTTTTGTAATATATAGACTATCTATATATACTTAGCAATTATAGAGCAAAACTACATTGTTCTCTTTTTGGGACATTACAAATACACATTGATAATTCGACTTTAGTTTGTTAATAACCTATTCATAAGTAGTTTAACAAATTCAGAATCTTCAATATTAAAACTTAATGTGATTCATCACATTCCATAATAAAATGATGTTTTATTAATCTTCTAGGTTGGAGTCATATTGAGTATATTCAATCCATACTCAATTTTCTAACCTTGTTACTTTTTAAGAAAGAAGTTATGGTTATCTTGAATCAAACAAATCAACTATAGTTTGATTCTTCTAACTGAACATACCATCGACTTGTGGTATTCATTAGAATTAATATTGTAAGATAATCTAACAATATATAAGATAAACATATCCTTTTGGCTTACTTATTTACCAACTAAGTCAACTTAATGGTATAATAGACTTGTCAAGCCAATTTCATGCTTTATAACACAAATACTCTTTAACCAAGTCACTTCATATCCATGTCTCATCAAGAAAACATAAACTGTTATAATCCCATTATACGTTATAAATCATTGATCAACTCAATGACTTCTTGTATATGTCTTAATTAAAAAACCATAACAAGTTAACGTCTTACTTTATTATAAGTCTTAAAAGACTTTATGTTTATGTCTTTACAATGAATCATAAATATGTTTAACTAAAGTAATTATGAACACAACTCTTGGTTTCAATGGTAATTTTAAGTTAATTTATTTACTTCACAATAATGTAGGACTACATTAATTTTTCATTTATGTCATTCCAAAATACATAAATAAACAAATTGAAGTAGTATTAGATTACTTCATTTATTTATGTCATTCTAATAATACATAAATATCTAATTTGAAGTAGTCTTATATATCATTTTTACACATGTTCTAAATACTTGTCTAATTTAGAAACTGCAAATATGTCCATGCAAGGTCTGACTTCACATAGAGATTTACTTTGTTGTTGCAATATCGCCAAGTTCTCACATGACGTAAATTGCAACACCAAGTGTTTCTTGAATTAGATATGTTCAAGTTATATTAGAACGTTGGTCTCTTACCTTGCAGTCAAGAGAATCCGTTAAATCATATACTTATATGTTGTACCTTGCACACAATATAGATTTCTCCCACTTGTGCATGGAACAACATCATGTAGCAGATAAAAACACGACATATGTTTGTTTATGTTACCAATATGATTGTGTCATTGATATTAGCATAACTAGTAGATGTAGAACCACTTCATTGTCTAACAAGGAAACGTATATGACTATCCTTGAAAACATAAGTGTCTACAAGTGGAAAGTAATTATCTTAAGACATTCTAGAGATAATCTGGGTTACTACCAAGATGACAAAGCTTGTAACTCCCACTTAATTAGAGATCATTACATTAACTCCTTATTCAAGAATAAGAACAATACTCCCAATCGGATTTGACAACATTCTAAGTGTTTCATTAACCGTGAAAGAAAATAGTGTTCTATTTACTTCCATACACTTTTGATAAAGTCCATACATAACAATTACTTATGTACTAAAAGAGTGTATTCTACTATGTAGATGATGAACTATCCATCAATGCTATTAACTTGAAAAATTGGGCATGCAATTTCTTTCTTAATAGTTCTACTATTCCAACGATTGTTAGTCTTTTGGTCACCAATTAGATAAAATATGCTAGTTAGTCTTTTACCAATTAGTCTAGCTTCTAATTTAATAACTCAAAAAATATGCAATTTTCTTAACTATTAAAATTTGCTTACGAGTTATGTATTTAGAATTTAGACAATTCTAATTTTCTTATCATACCTTTCTTCATTCATGAAAAGGAATAGGATTGAATCTCACTATTTCTTATGAAAAGAGGACTAGGTTTATTCTTTTAGCAAAGTTGACTACCAAAAACCCTTACAGGTGTAGATCAATTTACCAATACAGGAATAACCTACGTTTACGGTTTAATGTTGCATTAATACATTTAAAGAATTACCAAAATTCAATTTTAGTATTTTCGATAATCAAACTTTTCAAGAAAATAAAATACCCAAGGTAATATTCATATAACCATAGAATTTTCTCGAAAACTAGGATCCAAATTATCATAGTTCCATTACATCAGTTGATCTGCTAGTAATCAGAAAACCCGAAAATCTAAAACGCGTAAAAGACTATTTTGCCCATCTAATTTAAAATTTATAAAATACATAAAATACGCCATACTTATTAAATGTTAATTTAATCTCACTTATAAATGATTGACAAACTTAATGTACGAGGTCATTAAAAATAATTACGTTACGCCTAAAATATAAACCTTACGCTACCAAATAAACATGGGCGAAATTTAATTGATCTTATAACTTAACTTTGACCCATCTTAACTTGGATTTGGGCTTGGCCTTTGTTTTCTTTTCACGGCAAAACCAAATCCTCATATATATCTCCCATTTTTTATGTTACCCTACGTTTCATAAATATTGCTACAAACCTAAACCCTAGTTTCTCCAAAAGTGACGGCAAGGTGAGTGTGTCTTCTATTCGATCTCAAGAGCAATCGGAAGGTGATTCGAGGTTCCGTGATCTTGTCGTGAGTTTGATTCGCCTCGATTTCGCCTTTCCTTCACTCGCACACAACAAGTAATCCTCAATTTGTTTCCATGTTTTACTTCTTTTGTTTTCGTTATTTTTCCGTCGTAAGGACCCCATAAGAATGCATGCAACAAAGAACCATTCATCTCATAAAGTGTTAAACCATGATAACATAAAATAAAGAATGGTATGTGTACATAAGTCAATCCACTTGCATGCTTGAATACTAATAAAACCATCCCTTAAACAGCTTATTTTAGTCGCATGATGTCGAAGGTGAAACATACAAATATCAAGTATGTCATGCATGCAATTCGACCCACATATTATACCCATTCTTTGAATCTGTTTTGACCTTCTTGCATGTCATATACACGTTATTACTTTCAGATAAACCAAAAGTGTCGCATGGAACCATGTGTTAAATCACCTAAGCATTGAATGGATTAAACATGTTATTTGACCCATGCATAAAGTCTGTTTTTAAACCCATGCTACTTCGACCCTTATATAAAACCCATGCGCATGTTTTACTTAATCTTTGTATCGAGTTAAAATACGACTTGTGTACAATTAAATCTTGGTCCATATTGTGTCGATTGTAATTATTAGGAAGGGTTTAGTGTTGTCCTTTGTTTTGTCGTATGGTTTGAGATGGACTTAGGCATGTCTCGACTTGAAAAGGGTTCACATAAATTTCGTGTGTCTTGGTTCGCTTTTCGCCGAGTGGTTAAATGGAATAGTAGTCGATTAGTTAGGTTTTAAATAAGGTTTCAATATAATAAAAGTAAAAGGTTAAATTGGTAAATAATGAAACTAGAAGGTTGACTCGTTAATAAAGTAAATGCATGAGCTAAACTTGTAAAATAAGTAAACTTTTGATATTTACACTTTAGACCCTAAACTATTATAACTTGTCATAAATGACCCCTAAACTATAATAATCATCATTTTCTTCATGTTAATCTAATATAATATTTATTACATCATAAATGACTAACTTACTAAAATGGGTAAACCTAATTCATCAGACTTAAAAGTAATACGTGGTATTTAATTTGTATAGGTTCTGCGAAGAAGGAGTGATCCTTGGCTTTCCGTGTTTCTTGCTTTTGTTAGTTTTGCTTTTGGAATAAGGTACAGATATTCGGACCTTTTCAGTAAAGGTTTCTCATGATTTTCTTTCTTTGGCCTTTCTCTTATGCTTATTAGGGTTTCCTATGCCATTGCTATGAATCCTTCTATTTGTCTCGATCCTCTGCTTGTCCGAACTTCGCTTGTTGAACCTTGCTATATCCGATTTGGATTTTCCGATTTGGACCTTATGATTATGAACTTTCGATATGTATTTCTGCTTGACCTTTATGATTACCTATGATCCGTGTCATTTCGACATTCTGCTTGACCTAAGTTAGTTTGACACCGAGCCATTATTTCACTAGGCATGGGGTTCCATGTCCATGTCGTTGATGCACTCCGCATGACTCTAGGGCGGTGAGTGATGTTCGCCACGCCCTTGATGGTGGAGCATATTTTGTATATGTAGGTAGGCGTATGGATGCATCCTAGGTCTGCTTATCTCGATTATATGTTTATCTCATTATCTCGTATTATCGATGATTGATGTTTGCGCATGCACGTCCTTCATAACTCTGGTAGGTCTCCCATACATATGTTGCCTTATGTGTGATTATTTCTGATATATGTTCTGGGCTCGTGGTAGATGACTAAACCTTTATCCGTTATTCTGTTTATGATTCTGTTATTTTCCTTCACACCATATTCTGTATTTGTTTCTGTTTCATATTACTTTGTTGTTATATCTGTTCACTGAGCTTCTGAAGCTCAACCGCATTTTCCTTTTCTTCCGCGGCAGGTATCTAAGCTAGGAGCTGGGGTTGCTTTGGGATTGAGTGCTGAGTGTGGACTTACCTTAGAGATTTTAGCTTTGAACTTATGATGCCATTTTAAGACTTTTTGTTATTTCAGTTTATTTCTGTTGGAATTTCTTTTTATTGGGAACCTATGTATTTTAAGTTATGTTGACTTACTTTATTTCAGAATTTATGTTGAGACTTTCTTTTGTTATTTTATGTTTGCTCTGATATGACACCATATTTGTGATTCCTTTACCCTTGTCGGGTCGGGGCGTTACAGTAACGAAAGCATATAATAAGGTAATCTGTCGAACAATAATTGGCAAACAATTTCCAATTCCTAGATCATTATCGGATTTATATTTTCCAACGCAATTGCAAATATAAACATGTTTCATCCCATCTTATACCTTGAGTCCAATTCTCACTTCCTACTCAACTTAAGTGTCTAACTTAAAGAACTGCAAATATGTTCATGTAAGGTCTGACTTTACATAAAGATTTACCTCTCCATCACAATCTCGCCAATTTCTGACATGACGTAAATTGCAACTTCAAGTGTTCCTTTTAATTAGATGGCACATAACTTAATTTATAAAGGGTACTAGTTTTGATTTCATGTGGTCAAATCAAATATGTACAAAGATGTCATGCAATCATCTTGTAGCATAATTTTAATAAAAACTTTTATTACCAATTCATAAAGATCAAATTATCAAAGTTTTGATTGAGGTATCGGGTTCAAGAATCAAGGAATTTAGCGTTAATTATCGCCCATTATACCGCACTTTTGCATAAGTGTAAACACTTAGTGTTTCGGTAATTACCACCAAGTGGCGCATGGAATTAAAACTAATTCGCCTTAAGATGAGTTTGTACATTTATGGCTTACTTAGTAGCTCCAATTTGACTCGCAAGCAAGCGGAGAGTTTGGTCGTATTGAAGCAATAACTTCCCTCTTTAGGGTCACAATTTAACGCGCCCTCCTAGTACTTCCCACACATCCATCAAATTGGGTGAGCCGCTCGGACCATTTTACCAAAATCATCAATCAATTAAACTATTGAAAACTTAACTCTTAAAAACAAATCAAATTTCACCATTGTTTAGTCCGTATTATTTTTCTATTCAAAATTACCCTTTGCTTAAAACTGTCTAACATAATAAACAAACAAGTAAATAAATAAAAAAATAAACAACTAAAAAACAATGCTCACATAATAAACAATTTATACGTGTAAACAAGTAGCCACATGCAACTTATTCGATAAAACCCTATTAATAATCAATGTCTAGGTTAATTAATGTATATATTAATTAGGGCTTTCACTCTCTCAATTGAAAGTGAGCCACATACATCAACGAATCGATTATGTAAACCCATAATTAATAATATACCAAATTGCACATAATTGATTCATTAATGTATATAATTCGAGTCTTCCCCAATTCAAGATTTATCATAAATATACACGTGTATAA
The DNA here is from genome assembly GCA_022545495.1 of Chrysanthemum lavandulifolium. Taxonomy (NCBI): domain Eukaryota; kingdom Viridiplantae; phylum Streptophyta; class Magnoliopsida; order Asterales; family Asteraceae; genus Chrysanthemum; species Chrysanthemum lavandulifolium. Next base: position 29,245,885 of record CM040243.1, on the reverse strand, counting down.
AATATCTTACCAATTAAACAATATTCAAGCAACCATCCATGACAAACATGCATGTATTATCATGGATATAACATAACAATTATTCAAATAGTCACAAGATCGCATATTAATAATATAATTACATGTCACATAACATATTATTCATGAATTAATCACGTAACACATATATTAATTCTAGGTTTCGATAAGGTTAGCAAACAATTTTAAAACCCTAAAATTTTTAAAGGGTACGCCCATATTAAAAAATAAATCGACACATAAAAAATAAACCATAACCCTAGATTAACCATATCAAATAACATACAATTATTCGTTTTTTACGCGTTTAGTAATTAATTACTCATTAAAACCAATGACTCGTGATGCCACTGTTGAAATTATATAACATGACTAATCATAAATATAAACAATAAACATCAAGTACACATGCGAAGCGTATAGGAAAGATTAACGAATAATTAATTAACATAAACAAGAATATGCGCACCTTTCTTGATTCTAGCCGAACAAAAATCAAATCCACAAAACTAGCAATTGGATGAACCGGTTTATAGGATTATGTGAATTACCCTCACCGCTTTGTAATTCAATCCAAAAATACTAACAATAATGTGTTAGTACCACTTTCTTGTACACACGCATTATACCGAATTAAATGAATGCTAGTTTTAATTAAACAAAATAACTTTGATTTGAAAGCTATGGATCGACACCCACAAGGTGTTTGTCGACCGAATTAAGCAAAACACACACAAACAAGTTTTAGGTTTTAGCTTCATGAGTACAAGAGATGCAAAACCAAGACCCTACCTTGTATATATACTCAACATAACTTGGTGAACAAGTTGAGTTTGGGTTGGGTTGGATAACCCTTTGGCCGATCGGTATACTAATCCCAAAGGATTCCGAACCTTCCCAATATTAATTTTGCAATCTAGTCCTTTCCAATTACATTTAACGACCGTTAGTCCATTACACTTAATTACTTAACGTCCGTTATAATTATTTCGTTTAATTAATAAATAAATATAACATTTATATTTATTTATTAACTTTAATTCTCATACGCAAAGTGTGCAATCCCGTGGTCTCGAGTTCGATCCTAACACACGTCTATTAATTTATTGTCCATTAAACCAACACAAAGGCCCATTTATATCACAAAGTTACGTTCTCATATTATCTAACTTTAGCAATCTAGTACTAAAATATCTTAACTTGCAATTAATCATTGTAAACCCATTTAAGAAACAAATTCAAAAGCCCATTTTATATCACAAAGTTACGCTCTCATATTATCTAACTTTAGCAATCTAGTATAAGACTATAAGATACTAATATATCTTGACTTACAATCAATCATTGTAAACCCTTTTAAGAAACAAATTCAAAGATCGCCTACCAAAGGTTCACTTACAATGAATTTTTTTACTTCTAAATGTTTAATAAAATAAAATGGGAATTTCTAAACTTGTGTCGTCATGGTGGTAAACGTTTTTGGGACGTTAAATGAACTTAGATTACTATATTTTTGTTAGTTGATATTAATAATTTTCTATATTTATGATGTTTACCAAAATTACTCATGTTTTATAAGGAAATTAAAATATTTAAAGAAACATGTGTCTTTATTTAACACTCCTAAAACTAGACGAATACCCTTTCAAAGCAACGCGTGTATAGCGGCAAATAATAATACTTGCGAAATTGTGATTCTAGTTTGACCTATTGATGCAAAATTCAAAATTTTTGAGTAACCTGCAAAGCAACGCGTGTATGTTTTTGAAAAGTTGTTAAGTTTAGAATAGAACAAGAAAATACATAATTTAAGTTGTCAAGTTTTAAAACATTTACCAAGTTTAAGGGGTATTTAGGCGTAATTTAGTCAAACTACATTAATTTAAGTTTCAAGTTTCAAAATTCAAAAACATATACACTCTTTATAAGTAGTAGAGATAAAATAAAATTATTTACAATTTTTTTATTTACGGAAATTACTACTGCAAAGTGTTTTCTTGCTAAAGGAATTTCTACACAAAACAAAATAACCACCACTCGAAGCAACAGAAAAATGACAAATGAACCACATATCACATATGTGACTCAAATACCAATCATGTGTATATGAATTGTAAAGTTTAATTCATTAAGTTAAAATTTTATGCCGAATAACCTATGTATTCATGGGTTGCTTATTGTCAATGTCATGAAGGAGTACGTAGAAAAGAAAACTTAAAATACAAGTTACGTTTGATCTTGTGAATGTCAAAGTTGACAGTCGAAAGAATTTTGCAAAGGATATGATTCTTGAACAAACGAAGACACGCTATTCACATCGTTATATACTTAATTTTCTTATATTCTTGAAGAGTAAAACTTTACGACAGTATATAGTCATCACGAAAGATCTAATAACCTGCATCCGCATAAGCAAATCACCGCATGGATGAACACCCTCCCTCCGATTGTTTTTGAATTGTTGACGAGCATCTTCTACTTCTTGACGCTCAGCCGGGCTTCCTGCACTGGGATCAAATTCCCAAATTTGCCTACCGACGAAATTGTTAGTTGAAAACAAGTAAGGATCATTTCCTTCCGCTACCTTCAGCTTCCACATGTTTGTGTGTGTGGTATGATTGGTACGTGAGAATGTTGTTTATGGATGCATGGTTTATATAGACGTTGCATTTTCCATCTAGTTAGAGCTTACATGTTTAAAGGGTCAATTGCTTGTACGTATTGTATGTGAATTAGAAACGGACGTGTAAAAATAAAATTCTCCAATAAAGTCCATAAGAATTTGTGAGTTAATTTTTCTTATATTTATTTCACTTGACTTTTAATAGACGAGATCACAAGAACATATATTAATTGGTTAATGTTCATGAAGATCCAAATATCATATGATATACGGAGTTAGAAACAATTCCGAGAAGAAACGCCACATATATTATAGCAGTAGGTGCCTTGAGAGATATCTTTTATGGTAGTCATCACAAATTTGCATTTGGCTAGTTATCAATAACTACTATAGAGGACTCGAAGTTGAGAAACAAATTTATGCATGGAAAATCATTCATAGAAAAGAAAAAAAATATATATCAGACGACCGGTTAAAAATCAAATTGGGACGAAACCAAAAGTGTTGAGTTACAGATTACAAGTCTGATTGATGTGTATTAATTAAGTGTATTAAATACGATAACGTAAAAGAAAAGTTTGAGCGTATTAAAGATAAGATCTTATTTAATTAATGGAATTTATGCATTTGATTAATGTGTATTAAATGTTTTTTTAATCAAAATGAGTGAAAGGTTTGTGCAGAATACTTATGATAGCGATGATGAAATGAAGTAGACAATTAATGCTAAAGCATACCGGTAGTTGCAATCATTTATTTATGTAAAAAGAAATGGTTTTGGATGGTTATGGTGTAACCCGTAGCCCTTCATATGCATGGGCAAGTGATTTGAACCATAATACTGTAAGCTAGCCTTTCAGATAACACCGCAATGTATAATTAGAACCCACTCCCGGTTCTCTTATCATTCTTATCGATGCATGCTCATCCTATGCATGGGTGAGTAATTTTTGTGTTCCGTGTATGAAATAGATTAATGTCAAAAGGAATATATAATATATGTTTCACTGGCATAAAGCATCAAGCATCACCTATTCAGAGCTAGTGGCCCATGAGAGTTCAGTTGGCAGTAATCTATTTATTTGAAAACCACCAATTGTTTAGTCTCCCTCCAAATTCCATTAACATGTTGCAACAATTCAGGTATCTTGATCAAGTACACCAATTGTTTAGCCTCACGATAATTAGTCATTTTCCCACTAAATCTCACGTTGATTCGTTATCTTGATCAAGTACAACAATTCTGGTTCGTGCGTATCAAAATTACGGAATCAAGTCATGTTTTGTGATAATTTTATACAGTTAAATGATGTTGCTCATGATTTTGGTTAAATTTTTTTGTTTTGAAATGTGAAGTGGGGAATTGGAGGAGTGCGTTAGGTTAGGAAACGGATAAGTATTATTCGTTGAAAGGTCATAAAATCGATGGATTTAGGGCTCGAGTTGAGTAATTGTTGTGGCATCTTTTGTTGCTTCAAGCAAAATTGTTAAATTTTGGGTTGGTAATCTGTGGCAAACATATCATTCTATCAATTACTAATGACTTTCAAGGTGTGGCTTATTGCGTGATTAATTACGTGGGTTTAACTCGGACAAAGGATAAAAGATTTAAAGTTCCAAGAAGCTCATTTACTGCAAGCCTTTCTTCGTTTACGATGAGTCTCTACTAGCCGTTAGAGGGTCTTAGTGTAACTTAATCTCCTATTTAATAAGTCCCTTTATCTAGGGTTAGATACACTTGAGTGTGCGCCTTTTGTATCACTCTCTTCTCTTCTCTTAGATCATTTCACCGATCTTGTCTTGTCTTTACATTCATATGATTATTGTCTCATTGACATTAATCTAATCTTGTAACATTTGATATTATTAATCTAAGTCGACTATTGCGCTTAGATCTAAATAAAGGTTCTCATTGTTTATCTCATCGCTGCCTATTCTTTCGTACATGGTATCGAGCTTGTGCTCATTGATTCTCTTTGGCAACAAAGGTGTGGTTTGGGGTTATTGCTATTGGCGTAATCACCGGTTATCTTCTGTTTACAATTTACCCTAGACTAAGTGAATCTAGGGTGATTGTGATTTGTTCTTCCATTGCATATTTCTCTGTAAGTCTAAGTCTTATCTTCTCTTTAAACATACAAGACTTAAGTCTCTCTGGTGCAAACGGGTAGACTAACATCTTGATCTGCCACCTTGAGTGGTACGAATACCTGCTCTGGTTTTCCCTAGTCCACAGGCTTGGTGCTTGTTGGTTCTTATTGCTAAGTCTTATTTACTTGTCTATTTACTCTTATTATTATATCTGTCTGGGTTCTCTGTCTGTCTTATTTTATGGCTATTGGTGATGATAATGTTGGTGGTGGTGGTTCCACTGAGAAAAGCTTATCCTTTGGTGATGCTTTGTATTTACACCCCAATAACACCAATGGTACTCCCATTATTTCTATTAAACTCACTGGAACTGAAAATTATAAAATATGGAATATGGCCATGACATTTGCCTTAAGGAACCATAACAAGTTGGGGTTTATTGATGGTACTTGCATAAGAAATGATTCTAACCCCGCCTTGCTAATCGATGGATACTTGTAACTCTGTTGTGGTCACTTGATCCTCAACTCTCTCACCAAATTATTTGTTTGGTGCTATTTATTCTAAACCGCTTATGAAATGTGGAATGATCTTAAAGATACCTATGATAAAGTTGATGGTTCAAATTATTTTAATTTGCACAAAAAATAAATTCTCTTAGTCAAAATGGGTCCTCTCTTGATTACTATAACAATCTTAACTCTTTATGGAAACAATTTGATTGTATGATTAGCTTGCCTCCTGCACTTGTGAGGTCGCAAAACATTTTGAAAGACACAATCACCTAATCAAGTTAATGCAATTTCTTATGGGTCTTGATGACTCCTATGTTCCCATCGAAGCAATATTTTAACCGAGATCCTTTACCTAATGTCAAAACGCTTTCTCTGTTGTCTCGGAGAAGAATCTCACGTAAACGTCTCATCCGGGAATAGCTCGCTAAACCAATGCTACGACTTTTGCTCCAAAACTTCGATGGTGGAAATTTTTGATAACAAAAGAGGTTTTAATAACAAAGTGCTGGTTTTAATAATGGTAATGACTCTAATAGCAGAGGACCAAACATGAACCTCAAATGTACTAATTGCAAAAACCCGGTCATACTGTTGATAGATGTTATGACCTTGTTGGGTATCCTACCGGATATGTTAAAAGAAATTTTAATGGTAAACCTTTCAAGAAGAATAATGTTTCACGAAACCAATTGTGTCACCGATAATAGTGCTAGCAACTCTCCTGTCTCCTTGTCTAATGAATGCTCTCGAGACTTATGAGTCTCCTCAATGACAACAATGTGTCATCTCGCAAATGCCAACTTAGGTGTAAAAATTTTCGTGAACCTTCTTTAATGGCGTGTCAAGTTTAATGTAAACTTCAACAAGTTTTTAACAACAACACTAAAACCTTATCCGGAAACATCGACCGGGTTGGATTGTTGATTCGTGCAAATCAACACATGACCGTGTATCGAAATTTTTAATCAATGTTGTTAACATTTCAAATCTTGGCTTAACTGTTGGACATCCCAATGGTACTGTGCCTTAATTACTAAAATTGGTGATTTAAAGGTCAATAATGACCTAACTCTTTTGATGTTCTTGTTGTTCCCGAATACAATGTTAGTTTACTATCTGTTCATAAGATTGCTAGAGACAATAAGATGTTTGTTGGGTTTAATGAATCTAATTGCTATATACAGGATTTACATCAAAAAAGGATTGTGGGGATTGGTAAACAATACAATGGATTATATATATTTGATATAGTTCCTACATGTAAGATTACTTCTAACAACTGCATATCTGTTTGTCATGTCTCTAAGAATCTCTGGCATCAAAGACTTGGTCATCCCTCTGACCAAGTCCTACACATACTTAAACCCACTCTTAAATTTGATAGTTCATCTGAAACTGATCATCTCTGTGATACTTGTAATAAAGCTAAACAAACCAGAGAACCATTTCCTTTAAGTGAACATAAATCCACTAAAATTGGTCAACTTGTTCACCTTGATGTTTGGGGACCATATAAAATCACTAGCGAGATGGTTATAAATATTTTTAACCATAGTTGATGACTATTCCGTAGCGTGGGTTTATATGCTTAAAGGGAAGGATGATGTTTATGTTTCCATTGTTAACTTTACTCATATGCTATCAAATCAATTTGAACACAATGTCAAGGTTTTTAGAAGTGATAATGGGACAGAATTTGTCAATAATAAACTTCAACAATTTTTTCATGAAAAAGGAATTCTACATCAAACCTCTTGTGTTTATACACCACAACAAAATGGTATTGCAGAAAGGAAACATAGGCATCTCCTTAATGTTGCTAGATCCCTTATGTTTCAGGGGGAATTACCTCTATATCTTTGGCCCGAATGTGTTCTAACCACGCTTATGTCATAAACAGTTGCCTCTTCGCCTGTCGCAAGTCCCCTTCTTCTTTGTGTATGGGCATGACCCTTCACTCTCTCTCCTTAGAGTCTTTGGTGCTTATGCTATGCCACTATTCTCAACATCTCGACAAATTTGGTAGTAGGTGCGAAAAAGTGTTCTTATTGGTTACTCAAATGAAAAAAAGGTTATAAACTCTTGAGCCTAGAAACAAAAATATCTTTTATTCCGAGATGTCAAATTTTATGAAACTGTTTCCATTCAAAATGAAAACTCGTGTCAAAACCTTTTGTTGAAACTTATGTGCCTAAAGATTTAAACCACAAAAATTTCTTTGACTCACAAACAAATCCCAATGATGAAGGGAGAGTGACATCCTATGATGATAGCACGGTGGTAAGTCATCCTACTAGGATTGATGAACCGGTTGCAACATCTATAGATGATAATACACACCCCGAGGGCAACATATCACATGAATCACATCCTGCCGATGAATCTTCCGATTCTGGCGATACATCATCCGATTCTCTTTGAACAAGAAAGAGGCTTGCCACCACTCATCGCTAGAAGGTCAACTAGAGTTTCTAAGTTGCCTAGTAATCTAAATGACTTTATTGTTGAAGGAAAAGTCAAATATGGGGTTGAAAAAGTTGTTAATTACTCTAATCTTAACAAGGATAACTATTGCTTTGCTTCTAGTCTTAACACTACAAGAAAACAGGGCTTTACCCACGAAAATTCCCCACGAACATTGATACGTGGGTATTTTCCCTCATATTACCCATTGGTTAGCCACAATTAGTGAAACCAAAGTCTAGAATAAATTTCCCTCGATTTTCCCATAGTTTTACCCATAAATTTACCCATTAAATAATATATCGCGTGTATTTTGTGGTTAAATGATTCCCGCCAAAATATTTCTCACATATTACACACAACTTAATTATCATGGGTAGAGTCATGGCTAATTTTGTGGGTAAATGTTATTTACCCACAGACTACACACATCTTTTGTATTCATTGGTAATATTTGTGGGTAGTTTATGGGTAATATTTATATTTGTAGCTTTTCACAAACCCGTTTTCCCGTTTAGCATCTCGAGTGTAATTTAAGTGGCTAAATTTACATTACCCATTTATTAGACTCATCATTTGTGCTCGTGGGTAATTCGGTGCGTGTAATTTGTGGGTAAAAATATGCCCATGATTATGGCGATGGTTAAATTATGTGCCTAAATTATTTTGCTCATTTTTACCTACGTGAATTTTTCTTACCCGCTATTTGCACACTATTTAATGTTCATTGGTATTTTTGTGTTATTTATGAATAAATATTATTATGTGTTTTTTTCTCCAATCATGATTTTGATTCTATGCTCACGATAAACATCAAATTGATTGGCATTATCAGATCAGATTGTATGTAATAAAGTGATGACAAACTCTAAGAAAAGCTTATTGATGTTGTACCCATAAATCTTCTGAATATCGATAGTAATGTACTAAGACCTACCGTTTGAAAGCTTGTGTGCACCAACAGCTTGGTATCAAATATAAAGATGCTGAGTTATTCTTGTTGCAAAAGAGGAAAAATAAATTGGCATCCTCGGATAATGGTTTGAAGCTATATTTTTACTTGAACTAAATATCCATGCTATGTAGTTTAATGACTTTAATCAATGTTTTTAAACCCGGGTCAACCCAGTCGGTTCAACCAAAACGGGTCAAAAAACCCAGTTGACCCAGTCACAAAAACGGGTCTTGAAACCCGGGCGGGTTTGATTTTTTTTCAATTTTTTTCTAATAAAAACGGTTGACCGGCGGTTGAACCGGTTGCCGGTCGGAAAAAATAATAATAATAAATAGAAACCGGGTTGACTCGGCGGTCGAATCGTTGAACCGGTCGAACTGGTACCGGTGACTCGACCGCTGGTTAAAACCCGGTTTTAAAACATTGAGTTTAATTTTAAGCAAGTAACTATGTTAGTTTATAAATATACTAGTAATTTGTAATTAGGGTGTAAGCAGCCGAGTCGAGCCGGTATTGTTAGCTCGAACTCGACTCGAATACTAAAACTCGAGCTCGACCGAGCTTTGGATTCCTCGTGAATGCAAGTATTGTGACGGGGCAATTACTAATAAATGTTTAACCGTGACCATAACCGGGGGTACCCGCCATTCCTTCAAGTCCGTTTACTCGTCTAATTGAATCAAAATTAAGGCGCATTTAATAAACATGTCATGTTCAAGTTAAGGTTATACCATCCATTTTACCCGAATAGGTCTGTGTATATATAGTTATAACTAATATTTTGGAAACCGGGTCTCAAATCAGCCCGGTCAAATCACCAGGTTACCGGTTCGACCGTTGGGTCAACCTGGTTCTTCATGCGACGTGGTTTTTTATTGTGCGTTGTGCATTGTAAGTGAATTTTGTTTGTTTAGTTTCCTATGCACCGTGTTTGTTGTTATGTGTCATGTATGTTTAAATTGCAAGTCCATTTTAACGGATAATCTAATCTAACGGATGATATTGAAAGTCCATTTTAGTAAAATTCTAATGCGACGTCTATTTTTGTAAACAAGTATGATAAAGGTACATTTAGCAAATTTCTCTTGATAAAACACATATTATAGAGCATCAGAAAAATACAATTCAACAATACAAGTTTTATACTTAAAAATAACATCATTAATCAACATAATCTATCAAACATATGTATATATGGATATGGATTCGAACCTGAACCGAACCCGATTAAGTCTATTATGGTGGTCTTACTCAGTCAATAGTTTATTCGGGTTTCAACCCGAGTAACTCGAATACTAAAAAGGGTCAGATATCAAGTTGAAAATATTTGGCTAATTTGGGTTGGGGTCAACCTGTTGACTTGAATAAGGCTTTCTAAAATATTTAAAAATATTTATATACTTTTTTTTATATTATCATTTAAGCGAGTATAAATAAAGAATTCTATTACATTTTTACTTATACCAGATTGCATACAGATGTGACTCGAGTGAATCCGACCTGATTTAACACGAACCCAACAAAATTAAATTCAAATAAGTTTGCGTATGTTATTTTGAGCCTTGACCGTTTGACCCGAACCATATTAACACACCTTAATATCGTAAAAATGTTAATGGTGCCATGCTTAAAATAAATAAAATAATACTAATTTATAATCTTATACGGAGTACTAACTAAGAATATAAAGTAATACAAAATTAAAGTCAAATAGGGAAGCTTATCTGCTCTCCTTTATATTCACACAACATATCCCTTTCACCTAATGATCCGATCCATTCACATTCACACAAATTGAAATTAAGCGGCGATTGAAATTAGGCAAATGATAATGGTTTAGCGGGAAATTAAGGCGCCATTTCACATAATTAGATGATATCAATCGCTTAAAAATCGGATCTCAGTTGTTGAATAAATAGCGGCACTAATCGCTTATAATTTTCATTGACTCAGTTCAATATAGGAGGCACCAGAGAATTGTAGAAGCAATATCAAAAGGATTAACAACTTTCAACAAGGTATGTGCCTAATCTAATTTCATAGTAGCATATAGTTTGAATATATTAAGGGTTTCATTATTTGTAATTAGAGTGTTCTGATTTCTGTTTGGTATTTTAATCATTATTGATGTTTCTTATATCTTCCAAAGCAATTGTTTTCTTTTTCCAAACTGTAGTTTTATCGAACAAATGTTTTATTGTTTATTTTACATGATTTTGTTTTATTGTTACCATCTCTTTGAATGATAATTAATGAGTGATTCTAGATGGTATCTTCTTTAATGGAAAGCTAATTTTGACTTCTAGATGAAGACAAGTCATATAGAGAAAGGATCAGATATAGGGCATTAAAAGTCGTTTTTTAGTGATGTTTTTTAGATGAAGGCAAGTGATATTGAGAAAGGATTCTAGATGGTATCTTGTTTTTTAGCGATGCTTATTTTTGTTAGAGTAATGTGATTAGAATTGGAAACTATGTCGTGAAAGCCTGGAAAAATTTGCCACTAGACCTTGCGAGGAAAAGGCCTATCAGACACACTTAGAGAAAGGATCAGATATAGGGCATTAAAAGTCGTACTCCAGGTTTTTACTTATGCTATGGACACGCCTTGAATGTGAACAGCAGATAATTTGCAGAAATCCCTTCGTATGTAGTAGGATGCTAAAAATGAAGATTGAATAATTAGTGATATCCTTTCATAAAATTTATGACAGCTGTAATTAAAGCATCTCAGTATAAACCGAGACCCACCGTAGTCGGATGGATGATGGTGATGTAATCATATCTTTGTTCCTATAACAAATGTCCACTTAAGTAATATTGAATCTAATTCGAGACATCATAAGATTGAGCTAAAATTTGAATAAAGTGTCAGTTGCTTTTATATTAGTTGACTATTTGGATCATGTCTGTGCTTAACTGATTCAGCCTTGTGTGTGATCTCCTTTGTTATCTATAGCTTATTTGAGATACGCATATTATCAAACTAAGTAAGAAATTAATAATCCAGTATTGATCATTGTCTTTTTTACATTCTTTCCTTTTTATCGGGTTCGGGTCATATTGGGTCGAGTTATTGTCGGGTTGGGTTATCTACTAAATCGGGTTGTATGAAGTATAATCAAAAGATCAAGGTTGTACACCAAGTTTTTGTAATATATACACAGTTAAACACATTTAGTGCATATAAAAAGTAAATGAAGTATAGCATCATTAAGAGTACATTCTTATTCTAGTCATCAAATATATGATTTTTTGTTTTTTCCTTTTTATGCTTTTAAGTAGTTTTCTTTAACTAGCTTATTTTGGCCTACAAGTACCCCCTTAGTTCACCTTGTTCTGCTGCAGTCCCATTTAATTTCTGTCCATAATAGCTTTTTCAAAGCTGTGAATCTTCTTATTCAGTAACTGTCATTGTTTGATTTTTGATTATTTAGTAAGTTAGTGGTGTAGATTTAATCTAATTTTGCATTAGACGCCCCTTAGGAGCTTATCAAGCAGCTTAATCTAGCTGCAAAAGTCCCCCTAGTCTGCCCTTTTGTCCTGAACATCAGTTCCTTTTCTGCCCATAATAGCTTAGTTCTCAGCCTTTAATTTGCTTAATCTGTTAGTAATTTGGTATGATTTTCAGCATACTTGAAGTTTGTAGATAGGTCATGATCTGCTTTGACTTTATAGGGATAGTAAGAACTTATTTAGTAGCTTATTTAGGTTGCCTAAGTACCCTTTTTCCTGCCCCTTGATCTGCTGATACAGTCTGCTCAACTTCTTAATGTCTTGTTAGAATATATGTTTATCTATGTCAACCATCATGCAAAAGTTGTGGCAAAAGTTGTAGAATGCATTGATCATCACTTTATTGATGTCAACCATCTTGTAAAAGCTGCTATTGTTGAAGAGTTTGCTTCAGACAGATGACAATTTGCAACATACATTCATTTACCTGCCATTGCTAGTGATTGACTTTTGTTTGTGCTTTATTCTTTGTTATTCCACCTAACAACTCATTAATTTCTTGTTGAGAAGGCATGCATTTATTTAATGGTAAGTTTGTTTGTTATGCTTATCAGGATAATGTGTTGCGATTGAGGGAAGCACGTGAGGCAAATCATGCAGTAGGCGAGTCATCCCAATTGGTGAATGAATCAGCACTTTATTATGAGGCGATCGGAGGCGTGAAGAAAAGAAATGTGTATGGTCTTGGCTCACAAGCATTTGCTTATTATCCGAATCCCGCCAATAGAACTTCAGCAGCTAATATGCCACATGAACCTTTGGAGAACAAGTACCTGGAAATGGAGAGAAAGTTGACTCGCAAGATCGGTAAGCAACAACAAATTCTTGAGCTCTTGTGTAGTCATCTTGAGATTCCTATCCCAAGTACTGAGAGTGACACTGAAGACAACAACGAAGCAGATAGTGTGTGGGGACCTCAAAACCAAAACACTAGCAACTCTGAGGAGCATGAAGTCTAGTAGATGATCATCACAGCCTTAGGGCATTGAGAAACCTGAGTTTATTTATTTTCTATCATGTGCGGTATTTTAGGTTCGTGCCTATTATGGTTTTGATATCTTAGGTTGCGTTTGCTTTATTTTGGATAATTTAGGTTGTTGGTTCCTTTCGGATATTTTATGTTTATGTTAAGTTTAATAAAGTTGGTTTATGTTTGTTATATTGTCAGAAATATGAGGTGCCTAATTTATATTTTATAGCTCTTACAAAATTTACGAAATTTACAAATATACAGATATTTCATATAAATTCTAATCAAATCGTTTTTTGAAAAATTACCACAAATTTTTACTAGTACCTTTTGTTGTTAATATTACCCACCAATTATTGTGGGTAAACTTCTAATATTACCCTTTGCTTTCCTACCAATTATTGTGGGTAAACTTCTAATATTACCCTTGGCTTTTTCACATTTAAATATCCGTGGTTAAGTTTACCCATAAATTATAATGGGTAAAACGGAAAATTTTACCATTGGATATTTACACACGACTATATCGTGGGCTATGTGTACCCTTGAATTACCCTCAAAACTTTTGTGAGTATTTTGGTGGTAATGTAAAAACTCCCATGAAACATTTTACCACCGATTTAATGAACACACCCACGGATTATGTGCTGGCTAAATATACCCATAGATTACCCACACGACAGTTGTGGGTATTTTCGTGGTAGCTTAGAAAATCCCGTGCAACATTTACCCACAGATTGAATGAAAATGCCCACAAACAATGTCGTGGTTAACATTACCCACATGTCGAAAAAATCGTGGCTAGTCAATTACCCTCGAAGGCTTTCCCCATTAAAACATAATCATGGATAATCCGTGGCTATTCATCAGTTACCCACGAATTTGGCCCTTTTACCCACAAAATATGTCCGTGGCTATTCGCCTGAATTCTTGTAGTGTAATAAAAGTATTGAACCTACCTGTTATGAAGAAGCTATCCTTGATAGCAATTGGGTAGATGCTATGAATTAAAATTGAGGCCCTAAATGAAAACCATGCTTGGGATATAACCGATCTACCTCTAATAGAACTCCCATTGGTTACAAATGGATTTTAAAATCAAATACAAAGCCAATGGTGAAGTTGATAGATACAAGGCTAGATTAGTTGTTAAAGGCTACAACCAAAGGGAAGAATAGACTATGATGAAACTTTTCCCTGTTGTGAAAATGTCTCTTCGTTAGATGTCTTATTGCCTTAGCTGTAAAAAACAAATGGCCTCTTTTTCAACTTGATGTTAACAATGCTTTCTTGTATGGAGATCTTGATGAGGATATCTATATGACCATTCCCAAGGGGTTCAGAATGAGAACAATAAAATAAAGTCTGTAAACTTGTCAAGTCTCTATATGGCCTAAAACAAGCTCCCGAGAAATGGAATGAAAAACTTGTCGGTGTTTAAAAGAAAATAACTTTGTTCAATCATTAATGATCACTCCTCACCACCAAAACAGAATAACAAGTTTATTGCTCGCTTGTCTATGTGGATGATATTGTTCTTCTTGAAAGCTGTATTGATGAAATAAATAATTTTAAAGAGTTTCTAAAATCCAAATTTCATATCAAAGACTTGGGAAATCTAAAATATTTTCTTGGCATTGAGGTTTTAAAAACTGGGAATGACATTTGCCTTTCTCAAAGAAAATACTGTCTTGAACTCCTCAAAGAATTTGGTCTTCTTGGGTGCAAACCTGTGTCCACTCCTATGGAACCCAACTCTGTGCTTCCATACATTCCCACTGCTGATGACCCCTTGCTTGTCAACATCACTGGTTATCAGAAGTTACTTGGGAAACTTATCTATCTCACCCATACAAGACCGACATCTCATACTCGGTTCATTGTCCGGCACAATATATGCATTCTCCTTTAAAGTCTCATCCGAATGTGCCCTCAATGTTCGAGATATCTAAAAGGAGCTCCGTGAAAGGTCTAAGGTACAATTTCAAGAACTCGAAAATCATCTTGAAGGATATAGTGATCTTGATGGGCCAAATGCAAGAAAACCGTAAAATCATCACGAGTTATTGTGTTTTCTTTAATAATTGTTTAATCTCATGGAAAAGTAAAAACAAAATACTCTTTCAAAATCTTCCACGAAGCGAGAATATAGATCTATGTCTCTGCTGTCAGAAATCATTGGATTCAAAAATCCTAAAAGACCTAAAAGTTGATATCAATCTTCATGTCGATCTTTTGTGATAACAAATCGCTTTACAACTTGTCGTCAACCCTGTTTTTCATGAAAGATCAAAACACTTTGAAATTGATGTTCACTTCATCGGGAAAAAATTGCTAGAGGTGTTATAAATGCCAAAGATTGACTCTTCAAACCAAACTGCAGACATACTCACAAAGAACCTCCCCTGCCTATCAAGATAAATTTTGTGTGAAAATTGATATTGTTTGATATGTTTGCTCATCGAGATTAAGGGGAATGTTAAATTTTGGGTTGGTAACTGTGGCAAACATATCATTCTATCAATTACTAATGACTTTCAAGGTGTGGCTTATTGCGGGATTAATTACTGTGGGTTTAACCGGACAAAGGATAAAAGATTTAAAGTTCCAAGAAGCTCATTTCTGCTGAAGCCTTTCTTCGTTTCTGGCGATGAGTCTCTACTAGCCGTTAGAGGGTCTTAGTGTAACTTAATCTCCTATTTAATAAGTCCCTTTATCTAGGGTTAGATACACTTGAGTGTGCGATCTTTTGTATCACTCTTCTTCTTCTCTTAGATCATTTCACTGATCTTGTCTTGTCTTTACATTCATATGATTATTGTCTCATTGACATTAATCTAATCTTGTAACATTTGGATACTATTAATCTAAGCTGACTATTGCAGCTTAGATCTAAATAAAGGTTCTGTTGTTTATCTACTGTTGCCTATTCTTTCGTACAAAAATAAGTCACTAATACAGATTTTTATAACCTCCAACCGAATTCCTCTATATTAAGAGTAAAACTAGCAAGGTCAGTGATATAGATCTGATTTTCTATGTGAATAGCCCAAATTTGGATGGTATATACATTTCATGGTCAGCATTAGCTTGCATTGTTGTTTGCGTGATCCTTCTTCCTCATCAATGGTTATGGTCGATGCATAGACTTCAGGCCAGTAATAACTATCTTGAGGTTGCTACTTTTGTTGTTGATTATTTCCTGCTGAATTATGTAAATAATATTATGAGCTTTTAGTTATTAATGTTGCATAGTGAACAACTGAATCCAAACTATATAAGTTTGTCATATATATGTATTTTAAGGAAAAAGAAAGCATACTTTTAGTTACAATAACAATTAGACACAATTCTTTACTACTTTAACATATAGGATATGGGATGACTTTATTAATTTGAGACCATTAAAAACTTGAGACCTAGGGAGCCAATCCGGGCCATTAGTTCAAAAAATGGTGGTGCAGATGGATTACGGAATATTCAATCAGTAAAAACACAGGTGAGTTAGATTTCACGAGTTATAATCATATGTGATTTAGATGGTCTCAACTTATTTTTTTTGGGGTCTCAAATGAACCTCCACCTACAGAATATAAAGGCTGGCATATCATCTGCACATTATTTCTAGTTATGTTTGACTTTACTATGACACGTCTGACTATTGATTTTATTTAGTTTTGAGCCAAACTCGTTTGAGATATCTTCCAAGTGCCCAAAGCGGGAAAATGTTCCTGTATCTTGCATAATTGTTTTAAACCCTTTTAAACCCCCTTTTTTTGGGTTTTTTTCCTTTAAAAAAAACCCTAAATTTTTCCCTTTTTTAATGTTAAAAACCCCCCAAAAAAAATTTAAAACCCAATTTTTTTTTTGGGAAAAAGGTTTTTTCTTTTTTTTCAAAAAAAGGGGGTTTATTTTTTTTTGGTTTTTTGGGGGGCCCCAAAATTTTTTTTTTTCCCCTTTTAAAAAAGGGGTTTTTTTTTTTTTTTTTAAATTTGGTTTTTTTTTAAAAAAAAGGGAACCTTAAAAAAAAATTTTTTAAAAAAAAAACCTTTTAAAAAAAAATTTTTTAAAAAATTTAAACTTTCATTTGCCCAAAAAAAACCCCCTTTTTTTTTTTAAATTTTCCAAAAAAAAAAAAAAAAAATTTTTTAAAAAGAAAAATTTTTTTTTTTCCGGAATTTGTTTTTTCCCCTTTTTGGGTTTTTTTTTTAAAGGGAAAACCCCTTTTTTAAATTTTTTTTTTAAAAATTTTTTTTGGGGGCCCATGGGGGTTTTTTTTTTTTTTTTTTCCCCCCCTTTTAAATTTTTTTTTTTATAAAAATTTTGGGTTTTTTTTTTTTTTTTTTTAAAAAAAATTTTTTTTTTCCCGGGGGTTTTTTTTTTTATTTTCCGGGGTTTTGGGGTTTTTGGGGGCCCGGGTTAAAAGGGGCCCAAAATCTTTTCCGTTTTTTTTTTTTTAAAGGGGGGTTTTAATTTTTTTTTTTTTTAAAAAAATTTTTTTTGGGGGGAAAATGAAAACCAAATTTTTTTTTTAAAAAATTTTTTTTTTTGGGCCTTTAAATTTGTTTAAAAAAAATTTTTTTTTTAAAAACCCCTTTTTTTTTAAAGGGGGTTTTTTTTTTTGGGGGTTTTAAATTAAATTTTTTTAAAACCCAAAATTTTTTTTTTTTTTTAAATTGGGAAAATTTTAAATTTTTTTTTTTTTTTTTATTTTAATTTTTTTGGGAACCAAAAATTTTTTTTTTTCTTCTTGAGAATGGTCCGTGGATGGTACGTAATGTTCCTATTATTCTTAAGAATTGACCCACAATGCCAATTTACTTAAAGAGGATTTGACCAACATTCCGGTGTGGGTGAAGTTCCATGATGTCCCTATTGCGATGTTTTCAGAAGATGGTCTCAGTCTCCTTGCTACTTTGATAGGTATGCCTAAAATGTTAGATTCTTATACTAGTCAAATGTGTTTGGAATCGTGGGGCCGTAGTAGCTTTGCTCGTTGTTTGATTGAGGTAAAGGTGTTGCCATTCTGTTACTTGAGACTCCGAGGGTTTCTGTTGAAACAATTCGGGTGGAATATGACTGGAAACCACCCCGGTGTGATTCTTGTAAGATTTTTGGCCATACTTTGGGTACTTGTCCAAAATATGATCCTCCCACTACTCAAACTTTGCATATGGATGATGATGGATTCCAGGCTGTGAGAGGGAAGAAGACGGGTAAAAGTGGTAAACAAAGTATACCGGCTAATGGTGGATTCTCTAAATTGAATGTGGGTACTAAGGTTCGTTATCAACCTAAAGCATCTTCTGGGACCACTAAGGTGGATGGAAAGAAGAAGGCATCTGATATGCCTAGTACTAGCGGAACTAAGGTTCCTATAGCAAATGCTTTTGAAGCTCTTAATACGGTTGATGCTGATTGTTCCGTACCTACTAAGGTTGATACTAAGGGAGGGACTCCGCCTGAGTCTAGTTCTACAATGGTTGCTAATAAGGAGGGATCCCAACCGATGGGTAGTGTACCACAAGATCCAAGTGTGGTAGATGATCAAAGGAAGGAGCCTAAGATGGCTGTGGGTGCTGCCTCTAAGGCTTCTTTTTCTTCTCCTGACACTTTACCCACCAAGAGGGTTAATCCTTTCTCTAAAGTGGGTGTAATTAATGTTTCTGATAGTGATGACGAAGTACTTCCAGATGATAACCCCATGGTACAATATATTTCATCTGCATGTGGCGTTTATGACCTTGAAGATGACTATGATGACTACATGAATCAAATCTACGATCTCCTTCAAGCTATGGATGAGTACTATAATGCTAATTTCAAGATCCAAAGGCGTTGTAGGAAGTAATTCTTGTGGTGTCTAATGTGTTTACTTATTATCTTGTGATTTGTGGTTTGTTTCTTTTCTAGAAGATAGGAAGTGCATTGATATGCAAGATTGCCTATGTAACGGGCTATGATATGGGATATCACCCATATCCGTTGTACTTAAACGGTTTTTTGGAGTAATGAATTTTACCGGGTCCTTGTGACCTTTTACCTAAAAAAAATGTTTGAACTAGGTTTGTCAGATTTCCATCCAACGGTGTGTATACTTCACTAGGGCAAGACTTGATACTCTCTCCCCATCCACCCTCTTCATTTTGAGTCAAAAGGAAAAAGTTGACAGCTTTACGAACTGCTTCACGATTGTTATACGTTTTTCAGCAAAAACTAGGCCTACTAAAGTAAAGAATGTGCCATATAGGAAGTATATTCCCCAATAACCATACTTGTTGAATTTCAAAATATTTCATAGCATCATTTACTTAAAAAAATTTCGTAGAGCTAGTAATGAAGCTGAGGAAGTGATTTATCTTACCATGAACCGTTATGCCATTGCTTTCCCTCCAAAAAGCAAACTGCCTTCGCCACATAAATTTCTATTTCTTTCTCCCTATGCCTTGGGTGTAAACCTTTGAAGGCTAAAAGAGCTTGGATAATCAATGATGTGCACTCAACATGCCTAATTATATCACAAAAAATATATAAATAGAATGTTATTGGCTTTTTTATAACAACAAGATATTATTGTCTAATTGTGTATCCAGGTTCCCTAACTATTTATGTATATGATCTGCCCACGTGAAAAGAGAAAAAGATTCATAAGGGACTTACTATTTCTTTACTACAATGTCTGCGAAACTTTTTGAAGGATTCAACATCTGTAAGAAGTTAGGTGTAGAAGATGAAATTAGCATCTGCATTAACAATTTCTTCGCATTATTAACTATGAAATTCATATTTTTACATTTACTTGTAAATATGGTTTCAGGACTGGTGGCTTCCA
The DNA here is from genome assembly GCA_022545495.1 of Chrysanthemum lavandulifolium. NCBI lineage: Eukaryota > Viridiplantae > Streptophyta > Magnoliopsida > Asterales > Asteraceae > Chrysanthemum > Chrysanthemum lavandulifolium. The sequence continues at coordinate 29,225,902 of CM040243.1, read as the reverse complement.
AATTGCAAAACATCCACTTATAGGACTCTGTAAGTATAAAAGGACATTACAGCCTCATATAACCGCTCATTATCTGCTTTTTCTCTAGCAATTTCCTCTGGCATTTGGGGTAGTAACAGAAGACACCGCACGAGGATAGCTAATTTATGAAAAGAACAATTAATATTTTTAATTACACAAATGAAAAAGCATAGAAGATGTGATTATATAATCACCTTCAATGCTTCCGCTTGTACAACCGAGACAACCCAACCTTGATCTTGGTCGAGAAAGTCCACGCCTTTTAGGAAATTGTCGGCACATCTTACTAAAGTCACCGTAGGATTTTGTTTAATTTGAGATTCTTTGATATAAAAATAGGGCTTTTAAGTGAATCTCAGAAGAAACACAATTTAACAAGTATAAAACCTTTATCAACCAGAAAACTTAAGTTTACAATTGAAACTGATCTCAATCAGTACACAACTAAGAACAAATGAATGTGATCTCAATCGATATTAGAAACAACAACACAATGAAACAACTGACCAAGATGATGAGTTATCAAAAAAACTAGGGTTTATAACTTTTGAGAAAGATAATAAGCGTTTGTAGGGAGAGAGAAGTGTTATTATGAGGAGACTTTGTCTTTCACCCTTTATAACTCCTTCACCGATTATGTTTCATCTTGACAACTTTAACCCTCCTTCTTCCACGCCTTTGCTATCTACTTCCCAAACTATCAACACAAATGATACAAGATTTCTGACCAAGTTCTAATACTTATATTGTTACTGCTCTACCTATGGTTTACCTTATGCACTAACGGGCAGAGAACCCGGTCGTGTAGTGTAGTATTCGGTAAAGCCAAGGTCGTCCCAAGAACTATGCGTTTGGATCTTAATTTAAGTCTATGTCACGCTTTTAAAGGGTTTATGATTTATTTGATTAATGAACTAAATAACAGAAACGAAATGCTGAAAGTAAATTAAGATGAAAACAATATGGAGAAAGTGTACTAGCCTAGCTGTTCATCCTATAATGCAATGACTATGTTCTTTGATTAAGCTATCTATCATGCAATGACTATTTTCTCTGATTAAGCTTTCTATCACTTGAAGAGGAGGTTGTGAACACTTTTGATGAGTCAATGAACCTATATGGTGGTGGTCATGATCATGAAGATGATTATGATGACTATGCGGATCAGATTTACGATCTTCCAGGGAATTTGGATGCTCTTTATGACACGTATGGTATCAAGATCCAAGGCCTTGGTAGGAAGTAATATTGTTTTCGTAGGAGTCTAATGTTATCTTTTGAGTAGTGGTTTATTTTCTTGTTTAGAGAATAGCAAGTATCTTGTTATGTAAGCTTTTCCGCCTATGTAACGGGCTGAGATATGGGATTCACCCATATCCTTTTTACTTAAACGTTTTTTGGAGTAATATATTTACCGGGTCTTTGACCTTTTACCCGAAAAAGATTCACTAGACTCCTATGGTAAATTTTCCTAGCCTATCTCCCTAGAATCCTACTAGGACGCCAAAGGTCTGCATCCTTATGGTTCGTCAAAGCTTACAAGTAGACTAGTTTGAGTCATTAAATGCCGCTACATGCTAGATTTATTCTTTGTGTGGCCCGGCCTCTCGGATCTTAGACCACACATCTAACTTCTTAAGTGCATCCAACCCGGAGGGTGATCCTATGGTCAATTATCACACAAGGAATTGGTAGTCCTAAGGTCAATTCTTACTAACCCTCGCAACCAATCACACTAGGGTCCTATGGTCAATTCTCCTAGTGCAAGAAGTACAACCGGTCTTCAAAACTACCAAAACTAGAGAATCTAATGAAAAACTAAGCATGCACACATTAGAAGCAATAATAAAAGCACGAAAACATAATCAAGACATGAACGAAATCATAACTAGGCTAGCACCAAAGGTGCTTAGCCGATCATATTAAAGCTGTAAGATTCAATGTTTTACATGGTAGTGAAAGACATGGAATCGTAAATGTAAAGAAGTATGAATCGCTAAAACTTATTGATGTTGTGGTGTGATTTCTCCTTGGAAAATGTTGCGTATGGTGTTGGAGATCTTCCTTGGGAAGCCTACTATCCTCCGATAAGTTGTGGTGAGAAAGATATGTCAAATGAAGAAAATAGGTTGGTATTTATAGTCCTCGACACAACTACGACGTAACCTTGAGTGGTGGTTACGCCGTAACTAGTGTAATCTTCAATGATCTTATCCATAATAATATTTACGGCGTAACTTAGATGGATAGTTACGCCGTAATCTTTATAGGTTTCATTTACGCCGTAATCTACACGCGTGGTTACGCCGTAATCTTGTCAATAACTCGAGTCTCCTTCTGCTCACTTTTACGCGTGAACCTCATATATCGGTTACGGCGTAACCTTCATCGTCATGAAATTCTTATAAGTCTCTAGAATATTATGGCGTAACCTCTAGTGATAGTTACGTCGTAATCCTTGATTAGCGTTGACTTGGTCTTCATGTTTGAATTCATAGTTATGGCGTAGATGGAGAGTGGAATTATGCTGTAACCTCTTCACAGTCAGCATACTAAAATGTGTATATTTGTAAGCCCTTTTTCAATTTCGCGTATCTTTTGTTCATATGCTCATTTATAACCTGGAAACGAAATATAAAGAAATCAAAGAATATATCCATATAAAATGATACAAATAACGAGCATATTAGGGGAAAATTGACATTAGATTATCAGGATTACTTGATGTCATTAACAACTAAACCTGAGAATTAAACAATGGCACAATTAGTCCCTCTAATATTTACAGGCCAAATTACCTTTTTAACACCCCTCTTAATATTGGCCTAGAAAACATCATACAAACCCAATTTAGAAAATAGTTTATTATGTTGATTTTTATCAAGCCCTTTAGTAAAAATGTCGCTAGCTTGATCTCTCAGTATTAATTTTTCTATTTCAAGAACACCTATTAATATTTTCTCTCTACAAAATGAAGATCAATTTCTAAATGCTTAGTCCCTTTATGAAAGATCGATTTGCGAAGAATCTTAATTGTCGCTTGATTATCACAAAATTTTTGACTTAAATAAAATGTTCCCAGTTTAGATCCTTCTAAATCTTAAGGATCCAAACAATTTTAGAAGTTACATAAGCTAAAGCTCTATACTCAACTTTTGCAGTTGACTTTGAGAGGGTGTTTTGTTTTTTGCTTTTCCGTGAAACCATAGAACCATTAAGACTAATGCAAAAACCAGTAACAGATTTTCTAGTGATAACACACTTTGCCCAATCAGCATCTACAAATGCCTTTAAAGAATTACCATATTTTTTTAACAACATGCAGACCCCATACATGGAGAGTCTTTTAAATACATGAACACCTTTAAAGCAATCTTTAAATGAGAATTTAAAAGGGAATGCATAAATTGACTCAAACAAAGGAACTACATAGGATATGTGAGGCCTAGTGTGTCGAGTAAATCAACTTACCAATTAGCTTTTGATATTCAGTTATATTATCAAGAATAGGATCTTTATCAGTAGGTTCAGAGGTAATAGTTAAATTTTGTTCAAGTGGAATAGCAGATGGTTTTCAGCCAAGTAATCCAAACTCAGATAAAAGATCTAGACAATACTTTCTCTGGGATAAACATAAACCTTTTTTTGTTTCAAGGACTTCAATTCACAAAAAATATTTCAAGTTTCCCTAATCCTTGATTTGAAACTTAGTTTTAAAAAACTATTTAAAACTTTCAATTTCTTTTATGATGTTATCAGTTATGATGATATCATCAACATAAACTAGTAGAGCAATAAAAATTCCAGATTCATTTTTGGTAAGGAGCGAGCAATAATTTTTACTTGAGAAAATCCATTTTCAAAAATAACTTGAGTAAGTTTGTCATTCCATTGTCTGGGTGCCTGTTTTAAACCGTACAAAGATTTCTTAAGTCTGCAAACCCTTTTATCACCCATATCAAAGTATCCTTCAGGCAAAGTTATATAAACAGTTTTATTAAGATCATCATACAGAAAAGCATTATTAATGTCAAGTTAAAAATAGGCCAAGATATGAACTTCAAGATTGATCACACATCTAATAGTAAAATTTTGACAACAGTGAAAACGTTTCATCAAAGTCTACACCTTCTTTTGGTTATAGCCTTTAGCAACTAATCTAGCTTTAAATCATCAATATCTCCACTAGACTTATATTTAGTATTAAAGACCCACTTGGATCCAATAGGTTTTCTCCCACTAGGGAGATCTGATTTCAAAAGTATCATTTTCATATAAGCCATTCATTTCTTTGTTTATTGCCTCTTTCTAGTATCGCTCCTTACAAGTTTCCTAATAGTTTTAGGCTCGAAATCTTATTTAACTTTTTCACAAAACAAAAGTCTTCGTGAGCTAAGATTGGCATAACTCACAAAATTTTCAAGTCCAAATTTGACTTTAGAATCAACAACAAACTCATTATACTTATTTTGAAAAACATAAGATCTTTTAGACCTCCTAAAAGGTTTAGTTTGAACAATATTCTCAATTTCGTGAATGGAATGTTTTAAGAAATACCCTCATAGCACGCATTATCATTCCCGAAGTTGCAACCCATCTCATTTTCAAGGGTAGAACCATTGGAACCTCGAGGATACCCCATATTTTCCTCTAAAGGGTCAATAGTGGAACCGCCTTCATGAAAAGAGTTGCTACCATCATCCGAGGAACTTGCATATTTATTATTTTCATATTTGGGTATGTCAGATTATCATACACAACTTTATCAAAAAGTTTACATGATCCAAATCCCGATTAGTTGTCTCACCACGTAAATGTTTTTGTCTTAAAAGGAAACACGTTTTCAAAAAAGTCTACATCTCTAGAAAACACAAATTGTTTCCTTTCAAGACTGAAATGTTTATATCCCTTTTTAAAGGAAGAGTATCCAACTAAAGCATATTTTTCAGATCTTCTACTAAATTTATCATGATTATTAAGCACAGTAGCAAAGCATAAACAACCAATAGCTCTTAAGTGATTTAAAGAACATTTTTTTTTATTAAAAACCACATTGTAAAGAGATTTCCCATTCATCACTGAAGATGGCAACCTGTTAATCAAGTAAAATGCAATAAGAATGCATTCAGATCATAAATTCAAAGGAATTCCCCCTGAAAAAAGGGGTCTAGTGATATTAAGCAGATGCTTACGTTTCCTTTCCACAATCCCATTCTGCTGTGGAGTATAAGCACATGAAGTTTGATGTATTATGCCATTGGTAACACAAAACTCATTAAATTTATTATTAACAAATTCAGTACCATTATCACTTCTAAAAAATTTAACTGTTTTCTTGAACTAATTTTTTGTCAGATTAAAAAAGGCATAAATGCAATCAAAAACTTAATCTTTGGTCTTAATCAAATAAACCAAAACAACCCTAGTGAATTCATCAACAATGGTCAAAAATACCTATAACTTTCATTACTAACAACCCTATAAGACCCTAAAGGTCAAGGTGAACAAGTTCAACAAGCATAGAGGTCGATGCTCACTTAAAGGAAAAGGTTCACCGATTTGTTTAGCTTTTGACAAACTTCACAATATTCAACATTCTCTTTATTTTCAAAACAATATCGCTTTTAAAACATTTAAAACCCGATCGTAGGGATGACCAAGCTCATAGGCACAAATATTTGGACAAACTAGAAAACTGAACATTTTTGTCTTTTCTTAAAAAATTACCTTGATTTTTATCAAAATAATACAACCCATCAGATTGTCTACCAATCCCCTGAAGTTTCACATCCCTCAAATACTGAGATAAAACATAACACTTTGACTCATCAAAAGCCACAATAAAATTGCTGTCTCTAGCCACTTTATGAACTGACATAAGGCTAACACAATATTTTGGAACAACTAACACATCATACAGAGTTAAAGAATTAGTAAGAATAAGATTTCCTACCTAAGTAATCAAAGCTTTTTTTCGATTAGGATGAGAAACTTTGATTTTAATATTACCTCCGATTCCCTAACAATTTTCATATTACCTCCGATTCCCTAACAATTTTTTAACTCTTTTAATTGTTTAATCTACTTCACTATCGTGGGTAGGTTACTATTAAATTGGTTACTTGTTGTTAGTGGGTGGTACCACTATTTTTGTTTTGGTCGCTCATACATTAATCGAGGGTTTGTTAATATTATATATATTGCTTTTGGCATATATATCATATTATTGATTCAAGATAGTGGATTGGTTCCCAATCTTTATTCTTATTGCTACTTTATCGTAGATTGGTGAATCGCTTTTATGACTATGAGGAGGGCATTGGTTTGAGGGACGCTTAACTGGGTTGCAGTATGCAGGGGTTACGAGAGAGAGGGACAGAAAAGGTGGGACTTTGGAGCATGATCTTGGCCGGAATTCTGTCAAGGTAGTTGATGGGGTTACGACGGGAACCGACGGGTTCCCGCCCGATTCCGAGTGATAATTCTTCTTATTTTGCGCCTTTACCGTAAAGGAGTTGGTTCAAGCCCTACTCATGACGCACCTAACCATGACATGCCCGAGGGTCATGATACTTTATTGAAAATTGTGCTATTGAAAAACAAATCATTGAAGGTAAACTTGTTCTTGTGGGTGACGATGGGCAACCATTAAAACCAAGAAGTGACAATTGATGCTACTACTTCACTGGGCTAATTTTGAGCATCTTAAGGTGCCGCAATACGTATGAGCTTGAGGAGATGCTTATCGCTATTGGTTATTCTTCAAACCTCCTCAAGATACGAGTGGTCCTATGGCTTCTAATGTCAATGGCCATAATAATGCTAATGAAAAGGTTGATACTAATGCACATGGGTCTGTTGGTATTGAGAAGGTTGGTGGTTTGAAACAACCTTCTTCATCATATGCCGGTGTTACTTCTATCGAACCAAAGAAACACACGCACACTTCTCAAGGTTGGAGTGTAGTAAGAACGCTAATGGTGTGGATCTTTCCGTCCCGATGAAAGTGTGGTTGAAGAGGTGAACACTAGGTTTGAGAATACTTTGTATGGGTATTTCCTTGGTCAACGCCTTGCTTTTCCCGTTGTTGATTACTTTGTACGCAATGCGTGGCTAAGTTTGGTATACAAAAGGTAATGATGAATGCAAAGGGTTCTTCTTCTTTAAGTTCAATTCAAGAAAGGTGTTGATGATGTGCTTGAAAACGGTCCTTGGTTGATTAGAAATGTTCCTATTATTCTTAAACCATGGACATTGAACACCAACTTACTTAAAGAGGATTTGACCAATATCCCGTGTGGTTAAATTCCATGATGTTCCTCTTGCTATGTTTTCTCGATGATCGCCTTAGTCTCCTTGCCACATTGCTAGGCACGCCTAAAAGGTTAGATGCTTTTACTAGCCAAATGTGCAAGGACTCGTGGGGCCGTAGTAGTTTTGCTAGATGCATGATTGAAGTGAAGTCGGATGAGGTGCTTATGGACAGCCTTACATTTGAGATACCGTTACTTGATGGGTCGGGTTCGACAATTGAGAAGATACTGGTTGATTACAAGTGGAAACCACCTCATTGTGAAAAATGTATGATTTTTGGTCATACTCTTATTGAATGTCCTAAAGTTGTTGAACCTCCTGCTCAGCCTACTAAGCGTGTTAATGATGGTTTCAAGATGGTTATTAATAAGAAGAAGGGAAAGAAAGGTGGTTCTACTATTCGGGTCAAGGAGGGTTTATTAAACCTGCGGGTAAGCGCTTCAATATCAACCCAAAAGACTCCTCCTGAACCTAAGAAAGTGGAAGTCACTAAGAAGAACGCTTCTGATGTGGCTAGCTCGAGTGGAACTAAGATCTCTACATCTAATCAGTTTGATGCTCTTAATATGGAATATACAGATGCTTGTGGTAATCCTTCTAATGACACCAACATAGATGTGGATTCTGGTCGTACAATGGAAGTTAATGAAGATAAGTCTACTAAGACAGGTACTGTATCACAAGAACCCATTGTGAGTGATTTGAAAGAGAAGGAGTCAGGTGTGGCTCCTAACACTAGTGATTCTTGTATTCCGCCTGCCTCTTCTACTAAGAGAGTTAACCCTTTTTCTAAGGTAGGAGATATCATAGTGTCTCGATTCTCAAGATGAGGTGGTTGCAACCCATTCGATGAGTCTCGTTAATCTATTCGGTGGTGGCCAAGAGTTTGAAGATGAGTATGATGACTATGACTACGATGACTATGCGCGAAGGTGTTTCGATCTTCGGGGAATTTGATGCTTTTAATGCCATGTATGGCACCAAGCTTCAATGACCTAGGAAGTAATTTTTTCATTATGTCCTATGTTAACATTTGAGTAGTGATTTATTTTCTTGTTTAGAAAATTGGTAGTATCTTGTTATGTAAGCTTTATGCCTATGTAACGGGCTGAGATATGGGATTTCACTCATATCCATTGTACTTAAACATTTTTTGGTTAATATATTTACCAGGTGCGTGATTACTCCCTTACCAAAAAAAAAAAAAAAAAACTTTGATTTTAAGGTATGAAATGTCAATAACATTAACTAAATCTTTATCAAGGTAAGTAAGGTGTTGGTTGGCACTAGAATCAATAATTAGGACATTATGCACAAGTGCGTAATGATGCCGATCGTTGGAATTTTTTTTGAAGTTTTGTTAAAAATTTACCATTGTTTAAAACTAGGCATAATTTCATGTATATCTCAATTTCAAAATTACATATATATCATTTTACAAGTTTTGATGCATAAAGTACAATGCTTTTAATGCATCAAAAGGATATATATGTAATTTTTGAATTTTGCAAGGATATATATGTAAATGCCCCAAACTATACCTGCCATATTGACATGTATACCTTTGCCTTTTCCATCAGTATTAATAGAATTGTCCTTTATCAAAGATTTCAATTTTGAAATCTATTCATCAGAAAAAGTGGAAGTGGAACTAGAGCCAACAGAGTTATTGTTGTTTATAAACCTTTTGTTAAAATTTTGAACACACTGATTGTTAAAACTACCAGAACTCTTTTCACCAAAATCAGTAGGGTAACCAATCAATTTGAAGCATCTATCAATAGTATGACCATTAAACCCACAATGCTCACAAACCAAAACATGTCCACCATTATTTCTTCTAATCCCATTACTAAGTCTGGTTACATTATTAGGTCTGAAGGAATTTCCAGAGGTTTGGGGCCTCTGAGAACTCCCTCTGTTGGCCACACTGGAATTAAACACATAGGACTGAGACCTCTGAGAGGTACCATCCCCTAAACCAGTAACCCCGGCTTTGTGAGATTCCTCACTAGATATAATGGCAAAAGCCCCTTTAACATCAGGTGATGGGTCTCTGAAAAAAAATTACTTTTTATTTCCATGTAAGAATCATCTAAGGCCATTAAGAATTGCATTAGTTTCATAAGCTGGTTATGTTTTTTAAAATCCTCAGATGCCTGACAAGTACATCTGGGTAATTTGACAAGAGCATCAAACTGCTTCCACAAAGTACTATATTTATTAAAGTATTCGCAATAGAAGTACCATTTTGAGATAAAGAGTTAGTTTTATGGTATAGGTTAAAAGTAATGCACCCATTAACCTCTCAAAAGTTTCTTGTAGTTCACCAAACATCGAGGCTCTTTAGAAAATATTTGTCCCGTAAATAACTTCACCGATATGGAATTCAAAATCCATCCAAGCACAACAAATGCATTCTATCTCATTGTCTCGCCTAAAACTTCATCAAGATGTGATATTGTGCAAGTCCCATCAATAAAACTAGTTTTATTTTTATCCTCTAAAGCCAAAAGCATTGCACAAGACCAAACATTATAATTTTCGGCCTTTAAGTTAAACAGATATGACATTAAGTGTAGCGAGTCATTAGTGTAAATGCAAAAGGTGACTTATATCAAGCTTACTAATTAAAATAACAATGTTCAAAAATATCATCCTCATCGAACCGTGAGGTGTACCACCATGAACATACATGATAACAAATAATCAAAAAACAAGCACACAAGAAGGGAGAGAAGATAGTTTCCAGAATTTCCTTGCCACTATAGTGGTAGGTCAAGGGCGCACACAAGCAATCTCAGCAAGAATAAAAAAAATTAAACAACTAATACACATAATCACCACAACAATCAATCCTCAACTTCCAATGTGTCCCAATCCTTTCCTCCGGCAATCTAATGCAAGAAAATAAAAGACATAAATTAAAGAGAGAGAGTGAGAGGTGTTATAGTGCACGCAAAAGAAAAAACAACAGCGGAATAACATGCCTACTACACCCTTGATTCACTTAGCCAAAGGATATAATAGATATCAACCCAGATCTAGTAATCAACAAACTCTAATTTCTCTAAATTAGGCAAACCACCCAGAATCACTTCCAATCAATCAAAGAACACTAGATCTATTAATTGAACTGACTTAATCAACCACAGAAGCCTTTAGAGAATAAAAGCCCCAAATTATCCCAAACCCTTATTTTTCAAAAAATTAGGCATTCTACAAAATCTTTTGAAGCTGACCAATAAAACGCTAGATATATCAACTAACACAAGTTAATCGAAAGATATCAAATTATTATAGAAAATCCTCAGTTTTTTTCAAAACCCTAATTTTTCAGAAATCAGTTTTAGAGCAAGATTAGACAACCTTATATTGATACCATGTAAAGAAATAAAATTTAACAAGTATAAAACCTTTATTTACCAGCAAAATAAAGTTTATAACTGAAAGTGATCTTAATCAGTACAAAACTAAGAACAAATGAATCTGATCTCGATCAGATAATAGAAAAAATCAACACAATGAAATAACTAACCAAGATGATTAGTTATCACAAAAACTAGGGTTTGCAACTTTTAAGAGAGATAATAAGAGTTTAGAGAGAGAGAGAGGGAGGGAGAGAGAGAGAGAGAGGTAAGCAGAATTATGAGAGAAGAATTTAGTCTTTTCTCCTTTTATAGCTCCTTCACCGACTATGTTTCATCTTGACAACTTTAACCCTCCTTCTTCCACTACTTTGCTATCTACTTCCCAAACTATCAACACAGCTAAACCAGAGAATGAAACAATGGCAAAATTAGCCCCTCTAATATTTACAGGCCAAGTTACCTTTTTAACAAATCCCCATATTTGTCGACATATCACTAGCGATTATTGCCTGAGTTTCGAGTATGCAATCCCATAGTTGGCTCCCAAAACTCTGCATTTTCATCCCATCTGTGGAAAACTAGAAGGGGGGTAGAATAGTTTTACCAATTTAAAACTTCTTTTTAAATATTTAGATCGGCTTATGTCAATCTATTTGGTTGTTTATGTTGGACGTTGATAGATAGATATATAAACATGTAATGAAAGATAAAGAGTAAGAAACACATCACCACGACACAAGTATTTATAGTGGTTCGGCTACAAGGACACCTTCCTTGCCCTACTCCACTCCCCGAGTCACCTACTCGAGAGTTTGTAAACACTACACCAACTCCTTATGGCGGAGAAGCCTTCACAATGTCGCTTAACCTTTTCCAAGACAAAGCTAAATACCGAGTTCCTTCACACCAAGGCGAACCACACCTAACACAACGTCGCTTACCCTTTATACTTGCTAGGCTAACCACCGAGTTCTTTCACACCAAGGAGAACTAATCCTATCACAATGTCGCCTACCCTTTATTAGGTACTAGGCTAAGCGCCTAGTTCCATTACTATGGAGGAACTACTACCTTCACAACACAACACCTAATATCAAGGAGATTCAATCCTTGTTACAACACCATCAAGGATATCACCATCCTTGAAATAAACAATACTTATATGTATAACGATGCACCTCATCGATTATACGACCTAGGCATTCTTCCCAAATGCGACTTGATTTGATTCTTCGGTATCCTTCACTAATGCCTTTGACACAACGCCACCCTTCACTAATGCCTTCGCCTTGACACCTTTAGCATTCTTCACTAATGCTTTCATCTTGACACTTTCGACATTCTTCACTAATGCCTTCAACCCAACATCTATGGAGAAAGAAAGAACTATCAACAAGAGAACCTTAGTTGTCTTGATGATGACGAAGCATGGTAACTCATGGACTTGAGCTTGCTCATCTTCAAGAAGTGGTGATCTCGCCTTTAAGAGGAACCTAGAAGATCACGAAAACAAAAGACAAACTACATAGATCACTTGGATCCGAGGTTGAGAGTTATAATACTTGGGAAGTATGTGTGTAAAGTGGTGAGTAGAAAGGAAGAAATGGCTCTCTATTTATAGAGGAAATTTCATCGCTCTCGGATCCCGCGGATCCCTCCCACAAGGGATCCGGCTAGCACAAAGCCGTGATCCGTGAAACGCCCTCTTCGCCCATGGGTATTTTTGGTTATGGGTCATGGGTCATGGGTTATGGGTTGATCCATGGTTCTCTTTCTAGATACAATGTATCTTAAGGATACAATGAACTTGGTTAAGTGGTATATATAAAACCATGGGTTATGGGTCAATACCATTTGCTAGTTTTTACCCATTTAATATATACTTGTTTTACCCATTTTAGTATATACTTGTTTTTACCCATTTTAGTATACTTAGTTTTAAGTATATACAACCCAATATGTAAACACTAGTTGTTGTACATATGTATCTAAATCATAAAATCACTTATACTTGTTTTAGTGTTTTATGTGAAACGTAAGTGTGTTAGGAAACTATTGACTCAAGCTATTTACGTATTCTATTTGTTTCGTTAAATGATTTTACGCTTGTTATCGACAAAACATTGAAGACCGTAAAATATAAATAAACGCTTACGGCTTATTTGTATTAACAATCTCCCTTTTGTTGATGACAAAACATAAAATTATTTTAAGAAAAACTAAAATTGTAGTAAGTTTGAATTAGTAGTTTTACTTTCTTCTCCCCTTTTGTCGAAACAAAAGTGTTAAAAGAAACTAACACAATTTAAAAAAAAATGTAAAATGTAAAGAGAGCAAGTGACGGAATGGTACTGCCTTAACTCCCCTTGACGAGTCCATCCTTTGAGAGGGCGCAAGAACATGACGAAAATAAACTAATTGTGTTTGCAAATATGTTTGCAAATGGTTCGCCTAAGTGACGAAACGTGTTCCCTTGAAGATTGCAAAGTTGCAATGGGTGTCATGAAGTATAATCCAAAATCGATTAAGTTGCAAATGTTTTTGCAATATCGCTTGACACAAAGCTACCCCTAGCTTTATGGTGTCAAAATCTTCATATGTATTTTGAAAATCTACAAGGTAAAGGTTAGAAAACAAGAGTATAGTGCATAATTTCCGCAAATAAAACTCAAGTTAGTAGAAATTTGTGCTTGCACTCACGGATCCCATAGTTCCTTCTCGAGGGATCCGCTCTAGGCATTTTTGTGGATCCGCTATCCGGTGACAGCTTCTCAACAAAGGAAGATGTGTCAAGCAATGCTAATGAAGAGATGATATATGTGTGCAATAACAAACACAATGCACAAAATAATCATAGCATATAAATATTCATTCAATAAAACAAGAGATAACCAATCGAATCTCTAAAACTAAGAGAATGAACTAGGATAAACAAGTGCCACTTAATACTAACTAGTTACTAGACTTAAAAATGCTACAATGTGCTTTGAGTCTAGGGATGAGTGATGTTTGTTGATTTGATCCAACTTTGCAAGAAGATGATTAAACATGAAATGTATCACATTTCATGCTTCTTGAACAAGTCCTCGAGTGTTTAGATAATTTGGACAATTATTGTCTTGGTTTGGACCCAGAGGGAAATGGATATTTTGAGGAGGCTCTATGTGTGATTGTGGGTCTTCATTTTGAGAAGTAGGAAGAGGTTCTAAAAATGAGGGTGGTAATGGAACTTCTTCCATATGATCAAGGTTGTTCCTTGTCTCCCATGATGGGCTAGTTGGCGTTGTTGGTGGTTCCCTATTCATTGAAAAAGTTGGTGAATGGGAGGTTCTTGGCGGTGAATGATCTAATGAGTAGATGTTTGGGTGAGGAGAGGCTCATTCAAGGAGTGTAGTCCATGCTCAATGAATGAGGGTTTTAAGGCTCATAGAACTAGCCATGTTTGGTTTTGAACTAGATGATCCTTTTCTAGTCCGAAGGTTTGATGCTAATCCTTGCGGTTCTTTAGCCTTTGGATGAGTTTGATGAGGTGGAATTCTAGCATCATTATCTCTAATGGGAGATGTTTCGTGGATGAGATTTCATGGATCATTTGACCTTTCTTTTGATGATCCTATGGTTGAAGAGTTGTTGCTAAGAGCCTTAGTCATAGTGATGATGATGCTAGCAAGAACTTCTTAGTTGCCGATTTTGAGATGTGAGTGAGAGTGGTGACTTAATCCTAAGGTTGTTTGGTTTATAAAGAATAATTTGAATTAGGAAATTAAATTCTTGGCCACTTGAAGAATAGGCATGCTCTAAGGTTTTGATCACTAATTGATGTAGACTAAATAACGAGATAACAAAAATCGGACTCGTTGATTCACACGAATACCGTGAACGATCCTACCAATAATCGCTGATTCACCCGAATGCCGATTATAGGAATTCTTAGCAAAATAGACTTTTGGTATTTCATAAAACCGATTATTCCACATTACAAAGGAAGTCTTAAATAGACTACAAAATGTAAACGGCCCTAGAAGACAAACGGGCCGAAAGTTATTACATAAACAAAGTCCAAAAACCCGAAAACACTAAAATGCAAATAACTCATAAAATAGAGTGTTTCGGCTCGAAAGTTCTTGAAACCGACAAAGTCTGCTTCCCACCACGTGCTCCTCGCTCCAAGCTTCGATTTGACCGGCATTCGCCTAAAACGGAGCCCGTGAGCCCAAGTTATGCCCATTTTAGTGAGGCCCTTTGTCACACGATCTGGGCCTCCGTAAACATCATGGCCTGCTCATCAACACTTGGGCCCACATCATTCCCCCTGGTAGACTAAATTGCCCTCGAATTCACAAAGATGATCATCATCAAGAATCACCATAGTAAGGCAACAAGTGTTTCACATTAAACACATCCGAACATCTGGATATGGCTCTTGAACTTCAAACGGTAAGCATTGGAGTTAATTTTGTCAACAATTTCCAATGGGCCAATTTTCTTAGCGGACAATTTATTATACTCACCAACCGAGAAACGATCCTTAGTTAAAAAAACCCATACAAAGTCACCTACTTCAAAATCCACATGCCTCCGCTTTTGATCAAGATCTTGTTTGTACTTTGAAGTTAGCTCGAACCAAGTTGTCATGAACAATTTTATGAACTTCATGTAACCCTTCAACAAAATCCTCGCACTTTCTTTGAATAGAACCGTAAATAGGAAGAGACATTAATCAAGAGGTCCACGTGGTTGTGCGTAATAAACCACCGAACGGACTAAACCCAAAGGTTCGATTAACAAGATGATTATGAGCAAACTCACTTGACATAACTTCGATCCCATGCCTTCACATGATCACCTACTAAACACCTCAACAGACACCAAGAGACCGTTAACAACTTCACCGCCCATCATTGGGATGATAAGCACTACTAAAATTGAGTTGAGTATTCACCATCTTCCACAAACTACGCCAAAATGACTTAGAAACCGAGTGTCACGATCGGAAACAATAGATGAAGGCAAACCATGTAAACGATATACATCGCGAAGAAAAGTCACACATTAATCGCATCTCGTTGTCTTCGCATGCAATAAAGTGTACCATCTTAGAGAAACGATCAACAACAACAAATATTGAATCATTACCCTTTGAGTACGAGGTAACCCCAACACAAAATCCATGCCGATATCAACCCATGGCGCAAAGGAACCGTAAAGGCATATAGAGTCCCGCATTAGTAGTTGTACCTTTGAAACTTGGCAACACGACACCGCTTGACATAATGTTCCACTTCTTTCCTCATAGTAGGCCGTAAATAAGAAGCTTGCACCAACCGTAAAGTGCGATCACGACCAACATGTCCCTCACCATGTAATTCCTTAATAATTTTCAAGCGAAGGCTAGAATTAGGAATACATAGTTGATTCCTTTGAAAAGAAAACCATCATGTAGAAGGAAACTGGTTTTGGCCGATTGCACACCCTCGCATAACAATGTAAAAATATGGGTCAATGGTTAATCGTCGCGAATGACATCCACCGTACATCAACTCTCATAGATACAAGCAGACATTCTCCCGCTTAAGGCATCACGACCGATTCCTAACACCGCCTTGTGTTTGACCACAAAGTAAACTTTTCAAGAAATGCCAACCAACGCCCATGCTTATGTGACACCTTATCTTGAGTGCGAATATGCCTTAAAGAATCATGATCATGAACAAAACAAACTCCTTATGAAATGATAATGGCGCCAATGCTTTATAGCTTGAACAATAGCATAAAACCCAAGTCATAAGTAGTGTACCTAGACTTTGGCTCACAATTTCTCACTAAAGTAGGCAACATGTCGACCACCTTGACCGAGAACCCCGCCAATTGCAACCTTTGAGGCATCGTGATGAAGCTCAAAAACTTGAGAAAATCGTGCAATACCGAATTGGTGTCAGAGCGAGCTTTTCTTTGATAATCAAAAGCGACCGCCTCCTCCGTCCACACAAATGACTTTCCTTCATGCAATCTGTCAATGGAGCCATAATGGAACTAAAATTGGGATGAACCGCCTATAAAAGGAAGCAAGCCCATGAAAACTACGAACTTCAGCTGATGGTAGTTGAGTTGGCCACCCTTGAACAACCGCTACTTTAGACTCATCCACTTGTATTCCATCACCGTAAATAACATACCCCAAGAATGTAACCTTAGGGGTCATGAAAACACATTTCTTTGTGGTCGATAGAAACTATCCTCATGGTAAAGTCAAGACCGCTCACATGGATGAGATGCTCACCGAAAGAAGTACTATAAATGAGAATATCATCAAAATAAACAACCACAAACTTCCCAATAAAGGCCCGAGCAATTGGTTCATCACACGCATAAACGCATTAGGTGCGCTTGACAAACCAAAAGGCATCACCAACCATTCATACAACCCTTCACGAGTCTTGAAGGCGCCTTCCATTCATCACCGTGTCTAAGACGGATCCGTAATACCCACTCTTCAAATCCAACTTTGTGAAAATAGTGGCACCACCGATCCGTCAAGCAAATCATCAAGCCGAGGATAGGAAACCCGCATCTCAAAGAATCTTGTTGATGGCTCGACTATCAACACACATACGCCATGTTCCATCCTTCTTCTGAGTCAATAGGGTGAACAAAGACAAGGACTCATGCTCTCTCGAACGCGACCCTTAGAAACAAGTTCCTCCACCGCCGCAATTCCTCATGCTCTACCGACTCATCCTATAATGTGGCCTGTTAGGCAATTGTGAACCGTGCTCTAAATCAATATGATGTTGGATGTCACGCAACGGGGCAAACCGTCAGCAAATCATCGAAAACATCGAAAATTCCTTGAGTAAAGGAATCATAGCCTCGAATTTCGCTATCTTCAACTACCTCCTTCCCTATTAGCACAAAGACTTCATCTCCCCGCTCCAACTCGCCCTCAAACCGAAAGGGTTAGTAAAGTACCAAAGGGCTTGTTAACTAGTTCTTTGGGCTTATTCGCATCAATGTTATCTTCACACCATCAAATAGGAAACTATAAGTATTAGTTCGCCCATTATGATTTGTGTTGCGATCATACTCCCAAGGTCTACCCAAGAATAAGTGACAAGCATCCATGGGCACCACATCACACCAAACATTATCTTTGTAGGTTGTCCCAATGTAAAATAGAACAAGGACACGCTTGGAAACAAGAACCTCACCACCTTTCTTAAGCCATCAGAACTTGTAAGGTTTGAACGGGTCTCGCTCTTCATCCCAACTTCCGAATCGCTTCTTCAGATATCAAATTATCACAACTACCCGGTCAACCACAAAGGTGCACATCTTACCCGAGATAGTACAGTCGAGTGAAAGATGTTGTGCCCGAGCCAATCATCGCCAATGCCTTTTGGTGTTAAGCAAGAGCGCCTTACCACCAAAGCTACCCCACATCTCCATTCACAACTTCCTCTTCATACTCAACATCTTCATCAAATGTTGGGCCTTCTTCATAACCCTCATCGCCCACGCCATCAACTTCCCAAGTATACATATTGCCATCGGGATCAAGAAAAGGTGCCTTTTCCCCGCTTTCTACATTCTCGACCGCGGTGATCGGGTTCACCACGCTTAAAACACTTCAAGCTACTACTTCCAACCCTTTAGAAACCGGTCCAAGATTGCTACCACCTGCCTCTCCCGATTAGGAACAAAACGTGATGTTACGCTACCCGAACCGTAACTACCTCCCGTTATAGCAGATAAGAGGAACCTCCCACACGCTTGCCTGCTTTTCAAAAGATAATGCACGTTGATATGCATCCGAAAGTGTCACCGATCAAACATGTTAATGTAATCCATGATCCGGACTCTTAAACCACCAATGTAACGGAGACTAGTTGTTCATCGCCTCTTGAATATCATTCCTTGCAATTAATTGGTAAAATTGGTTGTGTAATCTTCAATGCTTTGCCCCTGCTTCGATTCTCAGAATCACCGGTACATCAACCGCTGGTAATTATGAGGAATAAAGTTGGCTCTCATGCACTTTTTCATCTTCCTCCAAGTCGCGACTCTTGGCTTTCCAACTCTCTCCGCCGCTTCAATTGTCGCCACCATGCGATGCCCTACCACGTAGCCCGGTAGCGATCGCTGAAACCTTCTTGTTTTCGTGAATCTCTTTGAATTCAAACACTTCTTCGACCGCAACAAGCCAATCAATGAACCCCTGGATTCAAAGTATCCCCATCAAACTCGTGAATATTGACCCTCACCCGCATTCCCAACGCCTATTATCCTCCCTTTCATTTTGCCTTGGTCGCTTTCTTGTTGTTCATCGAAGATGAACCGTCACCCTCACCGAACGGATTTTCCGACTATCGCCTTCACTTTCCCGACGGTTACGATTACGAGGCCTTCTTTGATTCATTAAGTCAGCCATCCGATCGCTTAATTGATCAACAAACCGACCCATTCGCTTCTCCATTCTTGCCATAAGACGCCGCTCAAATTCTTGTTCATAGGCGCCATTAGTATTCCTATTCCTCCTGGAGGCATAATGATTAGAACTTTAGCTCGAAACCAACCGATGTAGACTAAATAACGAGATAACAAAAATCGAGCTCGTTGATTCACACGAATACCGTGAACGATCCTACCAATAATCGCTGATTCACCCGAATGCCGATTATAGGAATTCTTAGCAAAGTCGCCAAAATAGACTTTTGATATTTCATAAAACCGATTATTCCACATTACAAAGGAAGTCTTAAATAGGACTACAAAATGAAACGGCCCTAGAAGACAAACGGCCGAAAGTTATTACATAAACAAAGTCCAAAACCCGAAAACACTAAAATGCAAATAACTCATAAAATAGAGTGTTTCGGCTCGAAAGTTCTTGAAACCGACGAAGTCAGCTTCCCACCACGTGCTCCACTTCGACCTCGCTCCAAGCTTCGATTTGACTGTAATTCGCCAAAACGGAGCCCAAAATATATCCTAGTAGCCCAAGTTATGCCCATTTTAGTGAGGCCCTTTGTCACGCGATCTTCTCGGGCCTCCGTAAACATAATAGCCTGCTCATCAACACTTGGGCCCACATCAGAAGTTGGCAAAGCACTTGAATATTCCCTTGGTTTGTTGCCATTCGGGTGATGCACCAGAACATCCGAATTGGTTGATATACTCCAAGTGGGTCGAGTTCGGTATTTCGAGTGGGTTGCTACTTCCTTCACCTTCTCTTGGTCTCTCCTTCTTCCGAGGAATTCGTAGGTGGGTGAGGCCTTCACATCTACCATAAACCTCGTGGTTCGTCCCTCGGTCAATGGTACCATAAACTTGTTGCAAAAGCTATTGTCATAGGTTCAGGAGAAGGATATAATGCAAAGATGAATTTAGCAAGACGGTTAGGAGCATTTCATACGGAGCACCATCTTGTCCATGCTTTTACACTTGCCATTCTCTTGACCATGTAGTAGGTAATGTTGAAGCGAGTCTCGGTCACTAGACAATAGATCATGAAGCTTAGACATGCGTTGGGGTGATTCTTGTTTCCTACTAGATACACCACATTCTCCCTTATCACATCTTCCCATTTTCTATACAATGGGTACATCTCCGAGAGCTCCATTTGGAAAGGATCCCTATAGATCACTTTGACTCCTAGTAACCCTTGATGGGGATGCTCTTGGCATAAACACGGTGTCCCTACCATGGTTGCTTTCGGGATTGTCATGTTATAAATGTCGTGATGATCAACCATAGAGTGTAGCTCCTCCAACCACCACTCATTAGAATACATGCAAACACCATCATATGGAACCCCTATTATTCTTCCAAACTCCTCAAGTGAAAGAGTGTACTCATGTCCATTTATGGTGAATTCAATTGAGATGGACCCATCATTATTTCTAATTATACACATAGTCTTGTAGAACTCAAGCATAAAGATCGGCAAATTTGCTCGCTTATATCCAATAAACAATCAAACCCAATAGTTCCAAATACTTCCCTTATGTCGGTATTTGCAAGAAATGATGGATCAACAACTCTACCTTCATGAAAGAGTCTCCTTTCAAGCAACTTAAAGGCTTTCCTATCGTCCGGACTTAATCTATTTTTCCTATGGTACATGGGTATGTAGTGAGCGTGTCTTGGTAATCTTGTTGCTTGTTGCTTGGCATGATGTTCCTAAATAATACAACCACAATGTGGTGTTAATTGTGAATAGTAACCTAGAGGGTTTAATCACATTTTGTTCTCATCATCTTTGTTGAGTTCAAGAAATGTGTTTAATTTGTATTAACAATGTTAATTCTTTGATTTAGATTATCTTAGAAAACAATGTGGTGACAAATTATGATAAACCCATTTGAACCCAACTTTTAAAGATGAAGAAATTGTAATCTTAGAAATCAAGGAATTAAATTAACAATGTAGTGAAGATTGTACTTACACAAGTGATTGTTAAACTTGAGAGGAATGATCAAATTGCTCCTATGAACAAGACCGAAGTTTTTGTTCGCGAGTCTTTGAGGTGAGTATAATTGTGGAACATCCACACCGATCATTCTTTAGCTTATATTGCCTTCTCTCGTTGTACGGATCCCGCGATCCCTCTCATTTAGGATCCGGCTAGTATAAACGGAGGGATCCGATGACAAAGAAAAGTCACCAAACATTCCTTGATAATTTTGGTTTGGGAGTTCTAAAACCTAGTATTTTGATGTTAAGGCTTTAAAACTTGTGGTTTGAGGTTTTGAAGATTTAATACTATTTCTATTAGACGAGGTTCCCTTTTAAGAATTAGTCATAATTCTTGAAAGCTTTTCAAACATTATAATAAAATCCCATTTTATCATAATATAAGAAGTTTCACATGGATATTTATTGACATAGATGAAGTGTCAATAAATCCTTTGGGATGAATAATGATTGAGGTTATCGAATAACCAAGATATCATTATTACGAGTTGATAATGTAGTCTATACAAATTAGTCAAGAATACTATTTTGATGATGACTATTGTTAGCCTTGATTATTTTTATTAGAAGTGATGGTCATTCACGATTAGGAACTTTGTAATGTGTGTTAGATATCGTGATAGAACAGTCAACGGGCTCGTGGATCAAGCTGCTTAATTGGGCATTAGTTATGTTAAGCTCAGCCTTGTCCAGTTCGTGGAACCCAAGCCCAATCCAAGTCCATCTCAAGGCCCATGGCCAAGCCTTAGGGCATCCTCTTGTACCTATATATACCCTCAAGTATGTCATTTGAGGGTGTGCTTGAGTGTGTGTGTGTGTGTTTTCCTTGAAGCAATATAACATCTTATTGTTTTATCTTCTTTCTCTACCTCTCTAAACATACACGATCTATACATCAAGTCACCAAGTTCTTTCCTTTATCTTTCTCTACGCCACCGCTTGTATAACGGGTGTTTGTGTGGTAAAGGTTGTTATTGTGATAAGGTATATGTGATAAAAGGGGC
Source organism: Chrysanthemum lavandulifolium (assembly GCA_022545495.1). Taxonomy (NCBI): domain Eukaryota; kingdom Viridiplantae; phylum Streptophyta; class Magnoliopsida; order Asterales; family Asteraceae; genus Chrysanthemum; species Chrysanthemum lavandulifolium. Next base: position 29,203,719 of record CM040243.1, on the reverse strand, counting down.
TTTACAATTGGTATCAATCGCCCAGCAACGGTTTAGGAGTGTTTGTGTTTGTTTTGAAGGGTTACACATAAAGCCCACGCTTACATATTTGTCACGCTTAAAGCTTTTAATTTTGCACTCAGAAATTCAAGATTCTTGTGGTTTAAGGTTTATTTGGTGCTAAAGTTTCGTTTTTTTGCAAAAAGTTTGAAGCTTTACGTGTTTTTCATCATTTTGAACCTGCTTGGTTCATTGGTCATTTCTACTCAGAATTTTTCTAAGCAACTTTGGGTGAAAAAGGTCAACATTTTAGGTTATTCGAGTGTTTTTATGGCTATCGGTGCAAGAGAAATAATTTGAATCGTTGAAATTTTATTAGAAGTCAAAAAGTCAAACCCTAGTTTTCTACCATAACTTTTCTACTGTAACTTTTGGTGAAGAATCTTCGCATATATCCTGTACTCGCTTCCTCACTTGGATAAGTGTGTGTGGAACATCACTTGTGGATATCTCACGCGACAAAGGTAAAGGATTTTTGGTTCTTAACCATAGTTTACGCATAAGCTAAAAGCTTACGAGTAACTCTACGCATAACTTCAAAATTACGCCGTGGTTTACGAGTAACTTTTGTCTCACGCATAAGTTTAAGGTTACGCCAGAAGATACTTTCTACTCATAAGGTTTCTACGATAAGGTTTCTACGCTAAGGTTCCTACGCTTAAGGTTTCTACTCATAAGGTTTCTACTCATAAGGTTTCTACGCTTAAGGTTCCTCGCTTAAGGTTTCTCGATAAGGTTTCTACGCCTACATCCCACGACAAGATCCCACGATAAGATCCTACGCCTAAGCCATCCTACTGTGAACTCTCAGAGTCTACTCAGTAACTTCCTCTTCCTCGCCTAAGCTTTTCAAAAAAAAAAAAAAGTTTTTGGCGGGAAAACTTGAGTAAAATTTAATTTTTCGAGGAGACTAAACGCTCAATTTTACGAGATTCAAATTTTGGTATAACTTGAAAATTTTGGTCAAAATTCAAATTTTGGACCTAAATTCAAATTTTTTCGGTCAAATTTACGTCAAAATTGTCATAACTCAAATTTTTCATACGACCTTCGAATTGATTTTATAGTGAATTTCAAATTTTGGGCTTAAAATTTTAAGAACCGAGTTTATTTAGCACGACTTTCGAAACACCTCAACCGAAAGCTTAATCATCATCAACCAACTCCTTTATCGTTGAATCGATCCTACATCAACTTTATCAGCTCATACCTTCATCAATGGCAACTCGACGGATCGTCTCAAACCGCTTTCTTAAAAGGATTCTTCAATGAAGAAAACATAAGCCCAACTACACCAAATAACAACAACCAAGGATTTCACCGTATAATCCGCAGCTTGCTCAACCGAGTATGAATATTGGTCAAGAAGGACAAATGGTTGATGTTATTGGGAATCGAATGGATTTGCTACGTATACAAACGGGAATCGATGCAATATGCGAGGACAATATGTTGGACATCGGGGAATCAGATTGTGAACCGGTTTATTCATGAAAGCCACATTCTGTGTCTCCTAACCTTATTATGACACATATGTGGGAGCAAGTTAATAGTAATGTTAACTCGAAACTCCATATGTGGATCCCAATGGAGGTCAAGTTACGCAGAATGGTGCTAATGATGAGGAAACAACGTTAACTTACTTTGAAACATTAATTAATAATTGTGGTATTGAGATTGAGAAAGTCACAAGGTCGGTCATGAGGTTAAGGCCATGAATAAGAAATTGACCACGAGCTTGAAAGTTACAAAAGAGAGCGCAAAAGCCTTTCAATTTCGGAAAAACAAAGAATCGTAATTAGAAATTGGTTATCGAAATTTGGTTTCTAAAGAACAACTTTTGCAAATCAAGTATAACACACTTGATGTAATTTGAACTTGAAAATTAAATCTTTAAACAAGGAAATTTACGATTTAAATAATAACTTTCTAAACAAAAAGAAATGTTTCTAATCTTGAAAAGAAAAGAAGAGTTGATTCTGATTTTTCAAAACGAGAAGATTCTCTTCTTGATGAAATTCTTGATAAAAATGAGAAAATCCACACTTTGGAAAATTTGCTTCTCAAAACGGGTCATTCGCTCAAACAATCAAGATGCTTTCTAATCAAGTAAATCCGCTTTCATACTAATAATAGAATGGCACTTGGTAACGACCCTTCTTCGCTCCTCAAGAAAGCTCGAAAATCTCGAATGTGTTGAACAATGGACAACCTTTGCATGAACCCATAATTGTTCGTGATTCTCTTGAAACGTTGGAACTATCTCGAGGAGAGTAGATCAAAATGAAACAAAAGAATCCGAAATCAAACCTATTGATTATAACAAATGGAACAAAATTAACGAATTACTTTTGTTAATCAAAAGAAAAGTCAAAGTTCTCCATCACAACAAGTGTTTCAAACAAAGAGTCAACACCGCTTCAAAATCTGCTTTCAAAACCGGTTGTTGTCTCAAATTCTCTTTAGAACATTGAACAAATGTCTTCAAACAATCCTTTTAACACAAGTGATGCGAGAAGTATTTTAGACAATGAAAACTAGAATTGTGGATCTTCAAGACACTGTTAAAACTAAAACCACTATTACACCTAACAACCTGGTTCTCTAGTTTTGACATCGAACAAAGAAAGTTTTTGAAACTCAAATTGCCCTCGGTGATTGCCATCGGTGCAAGGGTAATTCATTTGAACAAGCATTTTGAAAGAAACGGTGACTTTGTCAAGGACCATAAATCCACGGTAAAGCAAGCTAATGAAAGTATTGAACACATCAAAGTTTTGGAAATTTTGAATGATTCTCTTCAAGATGTTATGACTACCGATATCATGTCCATTATCTTACAAACATATTCTGCTGAAGATCATGAAAGACTCATCCGAGACCTCGCAATTGTTTCAAAATATGAAAATGCTCTTGAAAAATTGAAAAGAAAATGTGTCCTATTTTAAACAACTTGATCAAAATCGAGGAATGCAAGTATGACAACTGTCAGATGAGCGTGCCTACAAGGACATGCAAGAGCAAAATGATCTTTTGAGAGTTCAGCTGGAAAGTCTAAAAGGAAAGGCTGTGGATACTAAGATTGCAAAACCATTGACTAAAGAGAAGGAAAATGTTCCAAAACCGGTTTTTAAACCAAAAATGTCAATTTCCCAGCCTCCTCCAAAAGTCAATGAGAAAAATGATTTGTCAAAACCAGTCACTCCACAGTCCTTGCCTATTAAAAAGAGAATTGTTAAAGGTTTTGAAAATGAGAAGCGGTTTTGAAAAACCAAAAGTGATTACACTGCAACTCTAGGAATAGTACACGGAATGTGACCAAAAATCCAGTTAAAGATTCCATGGTTCTAACAACATGGTCAACAATCACTATCTAGAAGAAGCTAGGAAAAGGCACGGACTTCGAAAAGATGGAATTCTAGGTGCAACATCTAGGGTGATGAATTCTACAAGATTTCAAGGCACCGCTAGTAGTAGTATACCATTACCTAGGAACACTCTAAAAGACTAGGGATGGATTGCATCTAAGAGTAGTTGCAAAAAGAAAATGCTATGCCCGAGAAAACAACACTAGGACTTCTAAGTCTTTTCAAACAAGAATCAATTTTCAAAAGACCGTAGTGACAAAGTTAAAGTCATTTCTAAACAAGAACATTGAATTTGTCATACTACATGTAAAAATGTGTCTTTCGCCTAATCATGAAGCATGTGCCTTACAATATCTCAAGAAAGATAGTTCTCGTGCCAAGGCACAATCCACTAAGACACCAAATAGAAACAAGCCTTGATAAAATGTCAAACAAAAGAAACCTAATAGGTGGATCTCTTCGGACGTAGTTTTCTAAAATGAGTCTTCCATTGAATCGATAAGAAAACAACTCCTAGATCTTACCTCGTGGATTCCACGGGCAAAGTTTTCAACCAAATAGGTCTTAGATGGATTCCAACAGAAAGATTTTTGATACTTGCTCCAACACGTATAATATTGAAACTCATCGGGATAAGGAAGTAGAAACCACTACAACCGATGATAGTGATCACCCTCACCGTGAGGAATCTTGTACTTCTAACAATCGTTATTTGTGAAAACTCTTCTTCTTTGGTTGCGGGTGAATCAAATATCTCGAACCCAGCTCATCGAGGGTTCCAATTCAGTAAAATCTTCTTCTTCATTCTTCTATCTTCTATTTTTGATTTTCCATTTCTTTTATAAAACCATCAAAAGCAAAATACAAAAATAGAAAATTTTCAAAAACAAAATACAAAAACAATAGAAAATCAAAAATCCAAAATATTCTTCTCACGACATGTCTCTTGTATAATCGATATTCGACACGCTTTAGAAATGTCATTCAACAATGATACGGGCATGTACAGATGCTTGAGCGAGAGTTCTTTAAATGTTTTCTAAAACATGTCGCTCTCAAAATTTCTTCAAAATAATGGCTTTCGATACTTCAAGATTTAAACCCGACTTCAAATTGATGGCTTACGAACACATCGCTCAGGACCCGCATTCAAAGAAAGGAAAGTGCTACGCAAAAATCGATTTTCATAACATCGATCACTTATCCTAAAACAAATGAAGATAATTCTTCTTCAATATCTTCAAAAGATTTTTAAAATCTTCATCTTGCGTACCATTGATTCGAAAGTTTTCAAAAGATTTTCAAAATCTCTCACATTTGGTACCAAGATAACTCCTCTAAACCCTTAATTGATTCCAAATTTTCGTAAGAAAAATATGCTTTCTTTTGGGGAGTATAAAATTGTTCAAAATTCATGCTCAATCGGTTTCTCTCCAAATACTTTCCGAAAACATATCTTTTAATCATTTTGTTTCAAAAACATCATGGATATGCTATTTTGAGGGGAGAAATGTGATTAAATGTGATCAAAAGGTTTAATGATCGGTGTTTGAATCTCAAAGAGCTCGACTCGGTCGTAACCAATGAATTGACTAGAAATTAAAGTCGAAATGTACCATTTGAGAAACTTTCCATGGACTTGACCAGACGGTAATAATTTCAAGCTAGTTCTCTAGTGATGTAAGCGTGTCTCGAATCGGTCTAGTTCATTTAAAGTCGATCAATTCAAAAAGTGCGAACTCTACCCTTTATATGCGTGTTACAAAACATATAAGCACATGTGAAGGGGAGTGTTTCGAAAATATAAAACTCACGGAGTGTTTCAAACATGTTTTCTATCATAAACACTCGAGAGATTTTCAAGAAAAATGGTTTTATGGCAACAATAGGACAATCATGGAGTTATAAGGTGACTAAGGATAGAAATCCGTCTCTATGATCCGCCAGAGCCGGAGGGATCTACCCAAGGACATCTCAAATAGTTTAGATCTAGAAGTCCTTAGGTATGATTGAAAAAAGGAGTAATGTGAGAAAGGAGAAAGAAGGGTTGAAGAATTAAAAAGAAAATGTAATGAAAGGGTGAAACAAATAGCCTCCATAATCAACCTTAGGGCGTAAACCGGTTCAATTCATCTCACATCTTGGTTGTCACTTAGTTGACACCGGTATTGAAGACAAAGACGTTATGGACCCATGACGCACTACACTAAACCTTCTAGCCACTTAATTCCTCTTAAAAGGATTTGTTTCATTCTCACCGGGAACCCTACATAATCTATTGACTTTCTCTTAGAGATTGTTGATATTGAAGAAGACCCTCTCCCACTAGTCTCCGCCGGAAAACAAAAATGCACTAATTGAGTCTAGAGCCACGAGATTCATCAAAAGATCTCATAGGAACACTTGACATGACATCGCTTGTTGTTCATCAACAAGGACACAAGTGATATATTCTAGAGTCCCACGCAGATCTTAGCAATTTGCCGTAACATTTATGAGAAGTTTCACATCCGATCTTGATGATTGAATGGAAACTCCGCGCCAGGTCAACATCAGCGACCACGACGCAGAGTCACTTGGTAATTCCGTGGATTACGCTTGAGTGTGTCTCAAACGGTCTATCGTGAGGTGATGCTTCGTGTACCTCAACGACTCATCCGAATCAGAGGTGTATTTCGCACATCGCGTTATCTCACTTGTGGGACTCCAGCTCGAGAACGGCCTCGTGAGAATTAGAGACGTTTTCACACTATGTCGTTAACACCCTCGAAATTCAAACTTGTAGTGCCGGAACCGCTTATTACTAACAATGTTTTATGTTTTCTTCTTATGGAAGCTCGGGCGGATGGATCGTGCGACTCGCCACATGCTCATACCAACAACACATGAAAGTTCTCATCAAAATCAAAGGCAACTCAAATTAAAGATGATTCTTCGCCATGTCAAAGAATCTACAAAGTGTAAAGACTCGAGAACTTCATCATTGGAAACTCAAAGTCAAATAGAAGTGTGAGCATGGTGGAGAAAGGCGTGGAGACACCTAACCAACGAAGTTGACAACGGCAGACAACCACATTAATCGATCACAAAGCATGAAGGAACAAAGAATTAAGACTATTCTATATCTACTCACAAAGTTCAAGCTCAAAATATTAAAGACCTATTCAAGTGGAGCATCTTTTGAATGACCACCCCTCAGGTTGGAAGGTTATAATTTCTTCCGCCACGCTCTCTAGTGCCAATAAGTCGTAATTTGAAGTTATTTTGTTCAGTTGTTTTTTGAAAACGTTCCCAGCCATGCGGAAATGACCAACCAATAGGTTAATGCCATCTAGCATGTCTCGTAGATCAACTGTTAGTTGGTGGTCGAGCATATGGTTGGTTGAGGACGTCTCTTCGTATTTGCTGTAATTGACATTTAAAATAACTATATTATAATAAGAATTTATTTTAACGTTAAATAAAATATTTTATTGAATATGTATGAAATAATTCGATACGAAAACATGTCCATCCATTGCTACATACCTGACACCGTTAATCCTATTTTGTATCTCATTTTCTGGATCATAAATATATTGTTGGGCAAACGTTGGTGGTTTTCCTTGCTTAGGTAACAAAGTACCTATTTGATGGTAATTTTTTCCTTGTATCCTATAGCAATATGGTCCTCGACCATCAGTGACGGACATGTCTTGTTTGGCGCCCATCGAGATGAATGAGAACATTGCGTTATATCGCCGGATATTCTCAATGAATGTTGCGCTTTTTGGATGGTCATCGTTAAGAAGATCCATCAACAACTTTGGTGGTGTCTACACTTCCTCTCCTAATGTTACTTTTCCTCTGCTACAACACAGCGAATACGAATCAGATGTTGAATGTGTGTTGCCTATCATACTCTCAGCATGCCATAATAGTGCGCTACATGATGCACATCGGAAAGTTGCATCTCCGTGATCTATGTAATCTGACAATAAGAGTTACTCAAAAAAAACATTAGTATTAAATATGTGTAAACAATGTTACGATGTTTGTTGCAATTAAAAATAGAGTGTTTCAACCGCTTGAAATTCCAAATAATGAATCTCTCTGTATGACACGCTCAAGATTTATGTTTGTTTCACTCAACACTTGTTGATGAGTTGTTTTGTCTTACAACTTTGGTTTTGTCTTTTAGTCTTTGTGACTTGCGCTTTGACGAATATCTAACCGGTTGATCATCTTCTGGATACGTTGATGTTTGAATTGTTGCTGCACATGAATTTTTTTTAATCTGTGTTTTTTGTTTAAAATTTTTATAATTGCTTGTGGATACTTTTACATATTATACACCTGATTGGGTTTTGTTTTTTGGTGGCCGTCCCCTTGGTCGAGGTGTTGCAGTGACTTCTTCGTTTGTTGTACGTTCATTTGTTGGTGATCATATTAACAATATACAATATTCTTAAAGTTTTTGGATGTTATTAAAAAATGGGATTTACTTACCTGCTTTTGGCTTTTTCGTTGGAGGCGTGTCCATGGTAACAGGAAGTAACTCATCGTTGTTAGCTACTATAAGTATAATGGATTAATTTTTGACCATATATTTTTTTGTGTAAATACATGGAATAATTAAATTATGAATATGTTTATGTTTGTTTACTTACTTGACGGAACAGAGTATGATGTCTGTTTGTTAGGATGTCTCCCAGGTCTACGAATTAGTAGATCATTACTGTCAACTGTTATATTTGAGCATTTAGTTTGTATAATTTGTGCATTTTTTAAACAGATGTATTTATTTTCCAATATCAGTGTACCTGGTTGGTTTGGATAGAATGAAGGGTGTAGCGTTGAAAGTGGTCCGTTGCTTGTATGTTTAGGTTTTGGTAATTGCTCCTCAGAGACACTTGCAGGTAACGATGATGAAGCAGAAGATGATGTATGTTTGTTTGCCTTTCTACCTGGTCTTTGAATTCTTATATCATTACTGCGTCCTGTTATATTCTGAAAATTAGTTGCTGTGTTTTCTGCAGTTATGTAAGCAGATATATTTAGTTTACAATATAAGCGTACCTTGTTTGTTTGGATTCTGTGGAGGCGTGGCTGTTGATTGTGTTGCGGTAGTTGTTTGTTTTGTTGGTGGTGGTTGCTCCTCAGAGACATTTGAGGTTTCAGATAAAGAATAACAATATGATGTATGTTTGTTAGTCTTTCTACCTGCTCTATGAATTTCTTCATAATTACTGACAACTGTTATAAGTAAACAATTAGTTTTTGTGTTTTCCGCAGTTACGAAAACAAATTTATTTATTTTGAATATCAGTGTACCTGGTTCTTTTGGATACACTCGAGGCCGTCCTTTTGGTTTTGATGTTCTCGCTGTATCTTTTGTTGCTGGTAGTTGCTCCTCAGACATACTTGCAGGTTGAGATTCCTCCATTCTTTTAGTTTTAAACGTAGCTCATATGCTGTAGAGAATTTAATTTTTGTGGCTGTTTATATTTAATGGATAAGTGATATTATTTTTGTATGATAATCTTTTGTTAAATTTGTTTTTAAAAATAATTTTGAATAACATAACAATATAAAGTAACAAAATAATTACTTATAATAGATAATTATATTTTTTTATCTATTCATTATCATAATTGGATATATAATATTTTTTTATACTTCATATGACCAAATAATAGATTTGCATTAGCGTTTGTCATGGAAAAAACCTTCAACCTCGATTTCTTCTCGTGTAGGTTATGAAATAACTAAACACACTGAACACATTGTTTTTCTGAATTTCAACTCTTTTTTACCGACCTACTTAATCAAAAGTAATATCGTATAGCATAGTGGTCTTTTTAAGTAATTTTGTTTGTCTTTTAGTTTGATGTTTTTTCACATCAATTTTGGATTACCAAATCTTTAAAAGGTTTGCAAATAATTAATTCAATTTGAATGTACGAAAAGAAAATGTAATGAATATGTTTGTTTGTGTTCCTTAATAAAAACAACAAAACACGAGACTTGCAGAATGGTATTAAGTTTTGAAGTATGTAATTCTTCGTAATATAAATAATCAAAAACATGATAAGAAAAGGAAATTTTATTATTAACCAAACATTATTTATGACAATTGATTGTTGTATCAAACAATCAACTTTAATTATTTGAAAAATAAATCCTAAAGAAACATAAAACTTGTAGAATGTTGGTAAGTAATTTTAAAAATCGCCATCGGTGTTGGAGTCATCGTTGTTTCATAGTCCATAGAAGTGTCGCTTATGAAGTCGCCATCATAATCTCTACCGGATACCGATCTTTTCTGTATGCATCCGAATCAACTTCCCAAGCTTCATCATCGAAATAGTCATTATAGGCATGTTCACCATTAACCATACCATCAACATCAACCATATCGTGCCACATTTCTTTGTTAATGTTTTCATTGCATTCAAGGGATTCATTGTGGCCTTCATCTATCGCCGTATTTTGAGTCACCAGAAATTTCACATATCATAAAACATCGCATGATTATACGCTATATAATTCTGCTTAAGTTACAATTCTTCATTAGATTTTCAATTGAATGAAACCCTGAAAGAATCTTCTTTGATATCTTCATCTAGGATAGTATATCCGGGTTTGTTGTTATCTAAATCATTAAAAGGCTCGTCAAGATCATTGATGTTGACCCAAACACCATCTTCAGTATTGCTTATGTTGCTAACATATTCGTCATCTGTGTCTTCATCACATAGCATATACTTGCGGTTTTTCGCAACATTAGAGCCTTCAATTGTTTTTGTTCGCTTAAACTTGATTGGTGTTTCATCATCAGATTCCTAGTGTGAAAAAAAAATTATCTACATGTTTATTGTACAAATATATGTGTTTCTTGTTTTTAAAAACATAAATTTATTTGTGAAACAAATACCATTGTGTCAGCAAATTGGGTCGTGTTGGAATAGTTTTTTGTTTTTTTGTGTGTGCTTATGTCATTATCAGCGAATTTCATGCCATTATAAACCTTGTTGCCATTCTTGTGATTGCTGCTGATTCTTTGTCTTTTTCGTAACGCTGGAGAAGGCTGCAAACATGTGTCAAATTAAATTTGTTTATCTTTATAAACTGTGTTGAATAACTTGCAGAGCATACTCTTTGTACATCTTCATCATCTGATAAAACAATAGTTTTTGTGTCCACCTTCGATAAATCAGTAGGTGTAGGCTGCAATTATTTATAAGTGTTTCAGTATTAATGTTTAAGGTATTACATAAGATACAACTTAAATTAGTAAATCATACCTCTTCATCATCTGATATAAGTATTACAGAGATGCCTTTGTCTTGAACATGGAAAGAGGTAACCTATGTGTGTGTTTTTTGTAACAACTGGTAATTTCACCTTACTTTTATCACAAATAGTTGTCCATTTTCTACGTATAAATTTTTTTTACAACATCAACTTAATTGACTACTACCCCTTTCATGTGACGTAACTCACATCCTTAATAAATGTGCTCACACGCGGACTGACACCGACCTACTTCATGTTATTTCAACATAAACTTTTTATATGTCAAGTACCAAAGTTTTATCAATTTTCATTTGCTACTTTACGTTAATTCGTTAACATACGATTATTAAGCGTTCAAGCTGAATTTTGCCTATCTATTAAAGTCTCCAGGAAATCCTAGAATTGCTATAACTACGATTTTGGGTAAATAAACCGTGAACCTTCAAGTACAACACTCCAAAGTTAAAGTACAAACTTTTAAAGCACAAAACCCTACTATTACGATATCTCCTGCTTAAACCCTAAACTTCCAAAACCATGATTTTATGTGGATTTAATCACAAACCCTAATTAATAGGGACATGTTTTCTACAAAATATAAAAGTACAAGTTTTCCAAGCCAAGGTACAAGTCATTAAAGCATAAAAGGTAATAATTATATTAAGCTCATTATAAACCTCAACAGACTCACCCTAAAAGCACATATTACAAGTATTTCATGCACAAGGCTTTAAAAATATATTTCTTATATTTAACAACCCTAAGTACAAGTCCTTAAACCTAATGTACAAGTGCCTAATGCATAAATCCTAAAAACAATACTTTTACTTATTTTAAACTTAAATAAATTAATCTAAATTTTTATAAACTTAACTAAAAGCTTAACCATTTTTTTTCCATATCACTAAAACCCTAGTAAAACCCTAAATAGAATATGTACAACATCTTATAGCTTTGGTACCACCTCTTTAAGCCAATAGAACCCCTAGTTACATTATGGTTAAATATGAACTAAAACCTAACTAATTTAGTTCCTAAGTCCTACATGTTCATCTTCTAGCCACAAGAGACTCTTTTGGTGCCCTAAGCTTCCACATAGTCATGTCCCCTTGATATTTTTACTATGGTCAAAAGGGTGGAAATTTTACATGAAGGAGATTTTACCACACCATCCTTTGATCCCCATTCCAACACTTGGCTACATACAACACCAAGACACCTAGTCTTGTCCCCTACTACACAACATGATGACTTAGACACCTTCCAAAGCCTTCTCATTTCCACTCTATAAATAGCAAGGCATTCCCATGCATTTTGCTCATCCCATTCGAACCATACCTCAAACACACACAAATTCAGTTTCTCTCTGATCTAAGGGTTCTAGTAGAAGCCAAGGAAGGATGGTCTAAAGCCTATGAGGAAGGAAAGATCTTGGTTCCACTTTAGAAGCTCCTATGGTCGAAATCCCTTTCTAGTCGATTCCAAGAGTTGTCACGAGTCGGAGCAGTTTATTCACATTACATAATTTGTTTTCCATCCAGACTACTGTAACATCGAGGTGAGTCATATCCCCTCTTTACCTTATTTTGAACGTTTGGGGAGATACATGCTCAAATATTGCTTGATATTTTACATTTATTTTAAACTCTTACGATTATCGTGAGTTCGTGAGCCCCTTTTTATACTTGTTTATTAATGTTTTGGGGAGATACATGCTCAACTAATTGCTTTCACTTTTATAAGTACTCTAAAAACTTTTACATATTACTGTGAGTTCGTAGCCCCATTTTCTATCATTTATCAGTTTTATAAGCTCTTTTGGGGGGAGATACATGCTCAACTACTTTCTTTTACTGTCACAAATACTCTAAACGTTTACATACTATTGTGAGTTCATGGTCCCACTTTTTACTTGTTTTTCAAACTCGTGGGGAGATACACGCTACAAACCCGAACACAAGTATTTTTATATGCTACATCTACATCTCGATTGTTATTGCTTAAGTTACTTACACCGCCATCGAAAGTCCCTCATATCATGAACCATTAATCACTTGCGAGTGAACGCGAATATAGTGAATAGATCTATTGGCAGTTGACGCCCCATTTGTGTTAGCCGGATAGGTAACCAAATGCATTTTATTTGAGAATACTAGGAGAATGGCAAACTCCTACCAGGGGGCATTGTTGCTCACATAATTATTATGATGTTTGTAACTTACGTCATTATTATGATGCGTTCGTGTTAAGGTTTGCGTTCATGAGACTTAAGGCAATATATACTATGTTGCAATGATACAAATGCTGCAACTACTGAATTTATGGGTGCAACAACATGGCCCAACCTTGAAACTTGTGTTCAACTGCTTACTAAACAAACGAACTATGGGTGTATAACAACATAGCCCACTACTTATTTTATCGATATCTATATTTATTACGATTATCACTCAAACTCGAAACTACTGAACTCAATTGTTTTACCTATAAACTCTATGAACTCACCAACCTTTGTGTTGACACTTTTAGCATGTTTATCTCAGGTTCATAATTTACGAGGATGGCACGAAGGGCACGGATACTCAAGAAGGCTATATTATCATTCGAAACTTATTTAATAAAATCAGAAAACCATTGGGACCTCATTTTGTAAACTCGATATTTATATAAATCGAATGATAAATCTTTTAAAACGACACAATTAGAGTTCGTTTTCTATCATTATAATCTGTTGAGCCATGAAGTAACACCCAACTTGAATTCCGTCACGATCACGAAATTGGGGTGTTATGATTGTATCGAGCATGCAGCTATAGAGAAACGGGTCTAGTTGAGGTCAGAACTATAACTATTTTTACAAACAAAACATTTTATATCCTTTCGCTCTCCGTGCCTTTCATCCTCCAGATAATTACGTGACTTCTAGGTAATTTATGCTACATTTTAGTATACTGATACATATGCATATACTTCTGAATACCTTATATAAATAAACTTATATGCATATGCCTAATTTAAGGCATTACGGCTTACACGTATTTCCCCGAGCATGTACCTACTTCTATACTTTTGAGATTTATATAATTTTCCTAAGACATTGTAATTAGGTTTTAATCATCTCTAGACTTTTTCACGACCTCCATAATTCATAACCTAGTTGTGATAAGTACTTTTATATTTAATAAAAACTCTATGTTTACTATCTCCATGATAATCACAACCTTCGGCTAGTTATAACAATACCTCGTTATTATAATAGGATTAGGCTAACTATCCTATAACGTTTTGCCCATGTATTATAGAATATACTCTGTCTATTTTAGTTCTCTTGCCGCCACCCAGGAATTCATATCTTGTCATCCTATATACTATCATTATATGAGTAGATATTTCTTGTACCTTGAAAAGTTTTTTAGGCTGCCATTTTATAAAAGCAAAACGTTGAACATCATCTCAAACTTTCGAAAAACATAATACTACTTTGACTGAATCAAGCATCACATCATTTGTCCTCAATTATACATAGCCTGATCACCTATGTCTAATTCAGAAGAATCATGTCATGAAGGAAGCAAATATCTTCGCTGCATTTCCTAAAACAATCTTCATTCAAAAGCAAAACTTCGTAACAAGATAACTATTCATACACATCCTTGTAATCAATGCTCCATGGATATCCACACTTTTTCCCACATCGCCAACTAACAGACTAAATCTCGTGATTTAGATTCTATTTAAGGTGAGACTGTAACAACCGTAATTTCACCTTACTTTTATCACAACTACTTGTCCATTTTCTACGTATAATTTTTTTTTACAACATCAACTTAATTGACTACTACCCCTTTCATGTGACGTAACTCACATCCTTAATAAATATGCTCACACGCGGACTGACACCGACCTACTTCATGTTATTTCAACATAAACTTTTTATATGTCAAGTACCAAAGTTTTACCAATTTTCATTTGCCACTTTACGTTAATTCGTTAACATACGATTATTAAGCGTTCAAGCTGAATTTTTGCTATCTATTAAAGTCTCCAGGAAATCCTAGAATTGCTATAACTACGATTTTGGGTAACTAAACCGTGAACCTTCAAGTACAACACTCCAAAGTTAAAGTACAAACTTTTAAAGCACAAAACCCTACTATTACGATATCTCCCGGTATAAACCCTAAACTTCCAAAACCATGATTTTATATGGACGAATCACAAACCCTAATTAATAGGGACATGTTTTCTACAAAAATATAAAAGTACAAGTTTTCCAAGCCAAGGTACAAGTCATTAAGGCATAAAAAGGTAATAATTATATTAAGCTCATTATAAACCTCAGTGTACTCACCCTAAAAGCACATATTACAAGTCTTTCATGCACAAGGCTTTAAAAATATATTTCTTATATTTAACAACCCTAAGTACAAGTCCTTAAACCTAATGTACAAGTGCCTAATGCATAAATCCTAAAAACAATACTTTTACTTATTTTAAACTTAAATAAATTAATCTAAATTTTTATAAACTTAACTAAAGGCTTAACCATATATTTTCCATATCACTAAAACCCTAGTAAAACCCTAAATAGACTATGTACAACATCTTATAGCTTTGGTGCCACCCCTTTAAGCCAATAGAACCCCTAGTTACATTATGGTTAAATATGAACTAAAACCTAGCTAATTTAGTTCCTAAGTCCTACATGTTCATCTTCTAGCCACAAGAGACTCTTTTGGTGCCCTAAGCTTCCACATAGTCATGTCCCCTTGATATTTTTACTATGGTCAAAAGGGTGGAAATTTTACATGAAGGAGATTTTACCACACCATCCTTTGATCCCCATTCCAACACTTGGCTACATACAACACCAAGACACCTAGTCTTGTCCCCTACTACACAACATGATGACTTAGACACCTTCCAAAGCCTTCTCATTTCCACTTTATAAATAGCAAGGCATTCCCATGCATTTTGCTCATCCCATTCGAACCGCACCTCAAACACACACAAATTCAGTTTCTCTCTGATCTAAGGGTTCTAGTAGAAGCCAAGGAAGGATGGTCTAAAGCCTAGGAGGAAGGAAAGAGCTTGGTTCCACTTTAGAAGCTCCTATGGTCGAAATCCCTTTCTAGTCGATTCATAGAGTTGTCACAAGTCGGAGCAGTTTATTCACATTACTTAATTTGTTTTCCATCCAGACTACTGTAACATCGAGGTGAGTCATATCCCCTCTTTTCCTTAATTTGAACATTTTGGGGGAGATACATGCTCAAATATTGCTTGATATTTTTACATTTATTTTAAACTCTTACGAATTATTGTGAGTTCGTAGCCCCATTTTTATACTTGTTTATTAATGTTTTGGGGGAGATACATGCTCAACTAGTTGCTTTCACTTTTATTAGTACTCTAAAAACTTTTACATATTACTGTGAGTTCGTAGCCCCATTTTCTATCATTTATCAGTTTTGTAAGCTCTTTTGGGGGGAGATGCATGCTCAACTACTATCTTTTACTATCACAAATACTATAAACTTTTACATACTATTGTGAGTTCATAGTCCCACTTTTTACTTGTTTTTCAAACTCGTGGGGAGATACATGCTACAAACCCGAACACAAGTATTTTTATATGCTACATCTACATCTGATTGCTATTGCTTAAGTTACTTACACCTGCCACTGAAAGTCCCTCATATCATGAACCATTAATCACTTGCGAGTGAACGCGAATATAGTGAATAGCTCTATTGGCAGTTGACTCCCCATTTGTGTTAGCCGGATAGGTAACCAAATGCACTTTATTTGAGAATACTAGGAGAATGGCAAACTCCTACCAGGGGGCATTGTTGCTCACATAATTATTATGATGTTTGTAACTTACGTCATTATTATGACGCGTTCTTGTTAAGGTTTGCGTTCATGAGACTTAAGGCAATATATACTATGTTGCAATGATACAAATGCTGCAACTTTTGAATTTATGGGTGCAACAACATGACCCAACCTTGAAACTTGTGTTCAACTGCTTACTAAACAAACGAACTATGGGTGTGTAACAACATAGCCCACTACTTATTTTATCGATATCTATATTTATTACGATTATCACTCAAACTCGAAACTACTGAACTCAATTGTTTTACCTATAAACTCTATGAACTCACCAACCTTTGTGTTGACACTTTTAGCATGTTTATCTCAGGTTCATAATTTACGAGGATGGCACGGATACTCAAGAAGGCTATATTATCATTCGAAAACTTATTTAATAAACTGTAAAACCATTGGGACCTCATTTTGTAAACTCTGATATTTATATAAATCGAATGATAAATCTTTTAAAACGACACAATTAGAGTTCGTTTTCTATCATTATAATTGTTGAGCCATGAAGTAACACCCAACTTGAATTCCGCTGCGTATCACGAAATTGGGGGTGTTACATTTTTTTAAAAGATACACCAACTTTTTTTTTTCATTATTCTGCAATAAATTAGCGGGTGTAGGTTGCGATTATGTTTAAGTATTACAGGAATTATTTGTATTCATTACAAAGTATACAACTTGAAATTATAAATCTTACCTCCTCATCATCTGAGATCACAATAGCTGAGATGTTCTGCTGTTTATTGGGTGAAGATGTTGCAGGGTTTTGTGTTGATTTTCCACTCGCCATTGTCTGTCTTTTCAGAACTCACGTATTCAATATTTAGTTTGTAAAGTGTAATCTATTGCTTTATTTATAGCCTCTTAAGATAAACTTTACTTAGTAACCAATTTGTTTACTAATATAGTTGCAGTAAAATAAAAGCTTATATTAATATTCTGTTTATATATTAGGAATGAAGATAAAAATTATATATATATATATATTTTTTAATATTCTATATTATTTACGTTTTTATTAATTACATTTTAATATAAAACATATGTAATTATATTTTGTTTGTCTACTATGATCTGTGTTCAAAAACTTTTTAAAAATAATAATTATCAATTGGTAAACTCATCTGATGTCTTTCACCTTTGCTTATGTAATTTTTTTATATTTGAATTTGAATATGTATTTATCATATGTTGGATACTGAATTTCAAAATACTTTTGTTCACAAACAGTTTCATGATCTGTTTGTCACTTTCAAATGGCTTTTTCAATGCTAATTTGTCAAACAATTGTTATGTGCAGCAGAATATGGTTATCCAAACATAATAAACAACATTGTTTCGTTTATTTTTATTTTTTTGTGGTATGCTGATTTCCAAAAGTTATATCTATAGTCTTATGATTGAAATTTCCCATTCCTGCTTGCACACTTTGCTTAGTCAGATTACATTGTTTTGTGGAAGTGGGTGTGCTGTTGATAATGGACAACTCTGTTTCATTTCTTTTATGTATAAATTAATGCTTTATTATTTGTGAATGTATGTGTCTTTTTATGTGTTTCTAACACAATTTTTCCAAACATGGCGCACTTTGATTGCCTTGCTGAACTTGGATTGGCATGTCATAGCCATGTTTTGCAAGATCAAATGGTTTTGTTCTTTGAAAGGGAGGTGCTTGTTGCACGTGAATGGGAAAGCATGCTTTGCGTGGTCGTTGTTTTGACATTGAGCGCGTGGCATATTTAGAAAACCTCATTCAAGAGGATTTGCGACAACGCGATAGCTCGGTTGTTCGTGATTCGCTAGATTTTTGAGATGTGTTCGGACTCGCTACATTCTAATCGACCGCATTTCGAGTTTCTTATGTGAAGCCCATGTTGCGATACGTGATGTTTGTTGGGTATATCAACGATTCGATCTTTATGATGTTTGTTTATGTGTATTTTTGGTTTTGGTAATTGTTGTATTAGTTGTTCAAGTTAATGTTACTTATGTGATTGTACTCGTTATGTGTCACAAATGTATCCGTTTGATTTCCCTTTAATAAAACTTAGTTTTTGTGGTTGTTATCATCTGTCGATACAATTATTAACAATGAGCATACCTACAACATCATCATAATCATGTAATAAGTATAATTGTTAAAAAAATTTACACAAAAAGAATTTGCCAACAAATCGGAAAAAGGGAGTTGGGGAATTCTTTGGCAAGTAAGGCTCGAACCCAAGACCTCAACCCACTTTTCCTGTTTACACACACAATCTCAACCATCATTGCCCTTGGGTCTTTTCTCGTTTAGTATTGCCAACAAATCGGAAAAAGGGAGTTGGGGAATTCTTGGGCAAGTAAGGCTCAAACCCAAGACCTCAACCCACTTTTCCTGTTTACACACACAATCTCAACCATCATTGCCCTTGGGTCTTTTTTCGTTTAGTATTGCAACATTTAGTAAGGTAAGTATTTTTTTTCCTTTAAGCTTATTTAGCTTATAAGCTCAATAGGAGCTTATTGGAAATTGGGATTTCAGAAAGTAGTATTTTTCAAAAATAATTATTTCTCAAAATTATTCTTAGGAAAAGTTTGTCATTTTTCCAATTTCTTTTTTAATTTTAATTTTTGAAATCTTTATATTTTTGGATTTAATTAATAATAAATAAATTAAAACTAAAAAAAATATTTTGTTTTTTACGAAATTTAATTTTATCGAATTGTTTGTTTTAAAATTATATTTACGTACGTAGGGTTTTTTTAAGTAATTTTCATACTTATGAGCGATATTTTGATCAACTTTCGTGTTTTTTCCTTATAGTGTCTTTCACTGGTTGGAAATTTTGAATAACTTATTTTTTTGCGTATTGACCTTATTGTAACTATTTTATGCATATTTTTTTTTAAATAATCATATTTTCTAGATAAAAATTTATTTCAAGTTTAAAACATATGACAAAGTAGTTTTCTAATATCATGCAAAGTCAATTGCAATTGAACAAACTTATATTCTTTGGATAATATGTCAACTTTTTAAATAATTTAGTATTTATAAATAAAAGTTTAACTACCTACCATTAAATTCTTTTTGGCTACAAAATCTTCTAAAGATTTTATGCAACATATATTGCACTATAGTATCTACTCCTACATAATTTTTTTTGTTTACTTGTTCCATACATCGAGGTATCCCTTCAACTATCACAGTGTAACCTAATCATCATTGATACCTACTCATTCATCCTTTCGCCATCAAGTGAAGTTGCAGATCTTCATTAGAAGTGTAAGTTTTTAGTTTCTGTTTATGAAAAATAAACCGTTATTTGGCTTTAAGATACATCAAACGTATATGGTGGTTGGAAAAATATGTTTACAAACTCATCGTAGGTTGCATGTGCTGTTTTTAGTTAGGGGGTATTCACAATAACAATATGATTGTTAAATCAATGATGTGGACCACTTATGTTAGAATAGGTGTATATTGATTGTCATATATCTTTCCAACTTACTATGGTTTGGTATAGACTTTTACCAAAGGTTTTATGTGTTGTAGTTACAAACTCTGATATGAGATCAAAATTGGTTGAAGTTATATACTTTTTATCTATTAAGGATATTAGATTAATGTTCATTAGATATTATTTTAGAATATGCCTAAACTAAATATCATTTACTTTTGATTGGAAGTATGGTTTGAAATAAAGTTTGATCAAAGGTTGCATGTGTTGGTGTATATAAACATTATACGAAACAATATATGATCTTAATTTGGTACTTTATACTTATTAACGTTGTTATGTAAATGATCCACTTTGATCAAAGTTTGCCTTTCTAGGTGTTGGTAAGGATTATATGACACAAAATATGTTTTTAATTTTGTACTTTGTATTCAGAAATTTTGTAATGTAAACAATCTTAATTCCCTAATGATATAGACTTTGGTTTAACTTATATACTTTCTATGTATTAAGGTTGCTACATTAATGAAAAACAGATTGTATGTAAAAATAGGAATACATCTGATGTCATATAGTTTGAATCGTTTTTATATACACTTTGAGCAAAGGTTACATGTATTGTTGTTTACTGATATGTTTACACAAGTATAATACGTTTGTATATAATAATACGTTTACTACATCTTATGTTTTTGACGATTTTTAGGATATACGTTTATGTAAATGCTCTGTTTTATATCAATTAAAAACAGATGTTATGTTACAATTGGAATAACTATGATCTTATATAGTAAGTATCGTTTTTAGATACACTTTGATCAAAGGTTACATGTGTTGTTGTTAAGTCATATGTTAACAGAAGTATAATTCCTTTTTATATATGTAAATGTTCTGTTATTCCTTTTTTATTTTATAAAAAATGTTTTTAGAAAATATAGTTGTTTGTGCAGGGAAGTATGTGTATCGAGTTTGTGATTCAACAAGATGAAAAGCACTTTTCAGAGTTTCAAATACTATAAACTTCATTCAAAAAATCTGAGACATATAATTTGGTGTTTTATTAATAAACATTTTAAATTTGTTTTTATTTATTTTGGTTTTAGATGTTACCTGAAGTTTACAACTTAGAAGCGTACCATGGGAATATTGACATATACATCATTTCACCTGATGGATATCGTTTCAAGGTCGAATTGGTTAGGCCTCGTGATGGACAATGGTATTTGACAGGTCCAAAATGGACAGAATTTTGCAACCGCAGCTTATCTTTAGATGTCCACTTGTTGCATTTCATTGAAGTAGGAGAGGATTGCTTTTATGTCACTGGATATTTACGTAATGGTAAAGAAGTGGCTGGTTATGATGGACACATGTCTACTTTTTCAAGGTTTAAAACTTATGTTCTTCCGGATCCTCGCTTGCCACGGTGTTGAATCTGAAACAATTCATTTAATTTTTGTAAAAAAAACTTACGGAAGTTGATACTATACATTATATTTACAATTTGAATTTTTTTTTATGTTATACATTCCTACAGACAATTCCAGCTGAGGTTCTTCCAGGGCTACAGGAACTCGATGTCGTTACTATCATAGCAAATGGTGAACATTACCCATGTCATGTTAGACGTGAAGCGGTTTTGGTAAATACTGGCACGTTTTTTTTATCGATTGTTGGGTGAATCATGGAACACAATGGTCGACGATATAGGGCTGGAAGCCGGAACTATGTGTGTGTTAACCAAGAAAGTGGGAAATCAACTGTGGGTCGATGCTTTTAATGCTGATGGTACCATGATTACCCGGATACTATACAAAGGAGCACCTACATTAAGGAGGCAAAGAACTTCACCGAGTGGCATGAAGAGAGTATGTATTTATGTTTTATTAACTAATTACATCTCTTTAACTAATAACATTCTTAACATATACAATACATACTTCTTATGTGTAGAAGATGATTAGATGAGCCATATCTGCTATTGGCCATCTCACATGGACCATTTTGGAGAGTATTATAGGACCTTTTACAAAGCATATGCAGACATTCAATGCTACAACAGATTGGTAAAGTTCAATTAATTCTTTGGTTTTACAAATATTAATAGTCAAAACAGTTGCTTATTACTAATTACAATATGTAAATTTATAGGCAATTCCAGCTAAATTCCTTAGTACTCATCCAATGCATATGTATGATCGAGCCCTTATTATACACCGAGAATATCGTCAGGAGATGAAAGTGCGCATGCAACCTTACAATGAAAATCATGAAAGAAACAATCATGTCAATGTTTTTGGAAAGTGGAAGCAACTTGCCGCAATATGTGGATTTCCTTACACCAAGATTATTCGCTTCAAGTATATATCCAATGGTGAAGATTTGGATGTTGAAGATGGCCAAAACACACAATTCCCAATATTCCATATTTGCTAAAAATTAACATCGACGTGTTTAAATGTTGCTCCTTATGGTTATATATGTTTAAAACAAACTACTTTATCTGCTATTTTGTCTTTTGTAATTAAGACATATGTTTGGTAATTATCATTATGTATGTTGAATGAACTTATGTGAAATATTAATTATGCAAGATTTACTTTGCTTTTATTAATAAGTTTGCAAAACTTACTATATGAATTATTAACTATATTTATCTTGTAATTAATAGTTCCATTATATTTTATTTGATTTGCCATGATTTTAAAAACTTCACATACATATAGCCAAATAAACCAATATTTCCTACAAATTTTACTACAAATATGCTTCCTACAAATAAACTATATATATACATATATGCTTTTATTTTATTTATTTTCCTACTTTTTTTTTCTTTTTTTTTTTATTTTGTTGAATCTTTGAAGTAGAATTACCGACATCATCACGATAGATTCTTTGCACAACACAATGGGGACCACGACAATCCAAGCCAATCACACATAGACCAAAAATTAAAGAAGCAAGTGATGATACCAATAGCACACGTACTACTTGCTTTAGAATCACACTAACCCACGTGAATTCTTCAATCAAATTCAGTGAGAATGAAATAGTATCAAAAGCGAGACCCACGTTGTATCGTATTTACCAATCACACAATATCAAAACACTAGATGATGGAGTTAATATGAACCGAATCAAGAGGCCCACATGAATAAATATCAATATCACGTGTACACAATATGAAATTAATCCTTGTGACTCCACGTGAATACCATCAAAGTGACAAATCATTTGACCCCATTAAATAAGATCTCTTCGTATACACGAAAACATGTCCATCCATTGCTACATACACGACACGTTAATCCTATTTTGTATCTCATTTTCGGATCATAAATATATTGTTGGGCAAACGTTGGTGGTTTTCCTTGCTTAGGTAACAAAGTACCTATTTGATGGTAATTTTTCCTTGTATCCTATAGCAATATGGTCCCTCGACCATCGAGCGACGGACATGTCTTGTTTGGCGCCCATCGAGATGAATGAGAACATTGCGTTATATCACGGATATTCTCAATGAATGTTGCGCTTTTGGATGGTCATCGTTAAGAAGATCCATCAACAACTTTGTGGTGTCACTTCCTCTCTCCTAATGTTACTTTTCCTCCGCTACAACACAAATAATACGAATCGATGTTGAATGTGTTGCCTATCATACTCTCAAAGATGCCATAATAGTGCGCTACATGATGCACATCGGAAAGTTGCATCTCCGTGATCTATGTAATCGACAATAAGAGTTACTCAAAAAACATTAGTATTAAATATGTGTAAACAATGTTACGATGTTTGTTGCAATTAAAAATAGAGTGTTTCAACTGCTTGAAATTCAAATGAATGAATCTCTCTCGTATGACACGTTCAAGATTTATGTTTGTTTCACTCAACACTTGTTGATGAGTTGTTTTGTCTTACAACTTTGGTTTTGTCTTTTAGTCTTTGTGACTTGCGCTTTGTTAATATCTAACCGGTTGATCATCTTCCGGATACGTTGATGTTTGAATTGTTCACGCACATGAATTTTTTTAATCTGTGTTTTTGTTTAAAAATTTTATAATTGCTTGTGGATACTTTTACATATTATACACACGATTGGTTTTGTTTTTGGTGGTCAGCCCCTTGGTCGTAGGTGTTGCAAAGGTGACTTCTTCGCTTGTTGCACGCTCATTTGTTGGTGATGATTATTAACAATATACAATATTCTTAAAGTTTTGGATGTTATTAAAAATGGGATTTACTTACCGCTTTTGGCTTTTTCGTTGAGGCGTGTCCATGGTAATGTGAAGTAACTCATCGTTGTTAGCTACTATAAGTATAATGGATTAATTTTTGACCATATATTTTTTGTGTAAATACATGGAATAATTAAATTGTGAATATGTTTATGTTTGTTTACTTACTTGTTTCTCCCATGTCTACGAATTAGTAGATCATTACTGTCAACTGTTATATTTGAGCATTTAGTTTGTATAATTTGTGCATTTTTGTAAACAGATGTATTTATTTTCCAATATCAGTGTACCTGGTTGGTTTGGATAGAATGAAGGGTGTAGCGTTGAAAGTGGTCCGTTGCTTGTATGTTTAGGTTTTGGTAATTGCTCCTCGAGAGACACTTGCGTGTAATGATGATGAAGCGTAAGATGATGTATGTTTGTTTGCCTTTCACCGGTCTTTGAATTCTTATATCATTATCGCGTCCTGTTATATTCGAAAATTAGTTGTTGTGTTTTCTCAGCTATGTGCGTATATATTTAGTTTACAATATAAGCGTACCTTGTTTATTTGGATTCGCGTGAGGCGTGGTATTGTTGATTGTGTTGCGAGTAGTTGTTTGTTTTGTTGGTGGTGGTTGCTCCTCGAGACATTTGAGGTTTCGGATAAAGAATAACAATATGATGTATGTTTGTTAGTCTTTCACCACCTATGAATTTCTTCATAATTACCGACAACCTGTTATAAGTAAACAATTAGTTTTGTGTTTTCCGCATTCTTAAAACAAATTTATTTATTTTGAATATCAATTAGTACTGTTCTTTTGGATACACTCGAGGCCGTCCTTTTGGTTTTGATGTTCTCACGATCTTTTGTTGTTTGTAGTGCTCTACATACTTGCTAGTGTTGAGATTCCTCCATTCTTTTAGTTTTAAACGTAGCTCATATGCTGTAGAGAATTTAATTTTTGTGGCTGTTTATATTTAATGGATAAGTGATATTATTTTTGTATGATAATCTTTTGTTAAATTTGTTTTTAAAAATAATTTTGAATAACATAACAATATAAAGTAACAAAATAATTACTTATAATAGATAATTATATTTTTTTATCTATTCATTATCATAATTGGATATATAATATTTTTTTATACTTCATATGACCAAATAATAGATTTGCATTAGCGTTTGTCATGGAAAAAACCTTCAACCTCGATTTCTTCTCGTGTAGGTTATGAAATAACTAAACACACTGAACACATTGTTTTTCAGAATTTCAACTCTTTTTTACCGACCTACTTAATCAAAAGTAATATCGTATAGCATAGTGGTCTTTTTAAGTAATTTTGTTTGTCTTTTAGTTTGATGTTTTTTCACATCAATTTTGGATTACCAAATCATTAAAAGGTTTGCAAATAATTAATTCAATTTGAATGTACGAAAAGAAAATGTAATGAATATGTTTGTTTGTGTTCCTTAATAAAAAACAACAAAAACACAGAGACTTGCAGAATGGTATTAAGTTTTTGAAGTATGTAATTCTTCAGAATATAAATAATCAAAAACATGATAAGAAAAGGGAAATTTTATTATTAACCAAACATTATTTATGACAATTGATTGTTGTATCAAAACAATCAACTTTAATTATTTGAAAAAATAAATCCTAAAGAAACATAAAACTTGTAGAATGTTGGTAAGTAATTTTAAAAATCGTCATCGGTGTTGGAGTCATCGGTTGTTTCATAGTCCATAGAAGTATCGTTTATGAAGTCGCCATCATAATCTCTACCGATAATCGATCTTTATCCGTATGCATCCGAATCAACTTCCCAAGCTTCATCATCGAAATAGCTGTTATAGGCATGTTCACCATTAACCACACCATCAACATCAACCATATCAGGCCACATTTCTTTGTTAATGTTTTCATTGCATTCAAGGGATTCATTGTGGCCTTCATCTATCGCTGTGTATTTTGAGTCACCTGTAAATTTCACATATCATAAAACATCAGCATGATTATACGCTATATAATTCCTGTTTAAGTTACAATTCTTCATTAGATTTTCAATTGAATGAAACCTGTGAAAGAATCTTCTTTGATATCTTCATCTAGGATAGTATATCTGGGTTTGTTGTTATCTAAATCATTAAAAGGCTCGTCAAGATCATTGATGTTGACCCAAACACCATCTTCAGTATTGCTTATGTTGCTAACATATTCGTCATCTGTGTCTTCATCACATAGCATATACTTGCGGTTTTTCGCAACATTAGAGCCTTCAATTGTTTTTGTTCGCTTAAACTTGATTGGTGTTTCATCATCAGATTCCTAGTGTGAAAAAAATAATAATTATCTACATGTTTATTGTACAAATATATGTGTTTCTTGTTTTTAAAAACATAAATTTATTTGTCAAACAAATACCATTGTGTCATCAAATTGGGTCGTGTTGGAATAGTTTTTTGTTTTTTTTGTGTGTGCTTATGTCATTATCAACGAATTTCATGCCATTATAAACCTTGTTGCCATTCTTGTGATTGCTGCTGATTCTTTGTCTTTTTCGATGTATTTGGAGAAGGCATAAGCATGTGTCAAATTAAATTTGTTTATCTTTATAAACTGTGTTGAATAACTTGCGAGCATACTTTTGTACATCTTCATCATCGATAAAACAATAGTTTTTGTGTCCACCTTCGATAAATCGGAGAGTGTAGGTGCAATTATTTATAAGTGTTTCAAGATTAATGTTTAAGGTATTACATAAGATACAACTTAAATTAGTAAATCATACCTCTTCATCATCGATATAAGTATTACGTAGATGCCTTTGTCTTGAACATGGAAAGAGGTAACCTCTGTGTGTGTTTTTTGTAACAACCGGTAATTTCACCTTACTTTTATCACAAATAGTTGTCCATTTTCACGTATAAATTTTTTTACAACATCAACTTAATTGACTACTACCCTTTCATGTGACGAACTCACATCCTTAATAAATGTGCTCACACGCGATCGACACCGACCTACTTCATGTTATTTCAACATAAACTTTTATATGTCAAGTACCAAAGTTTTATCAATTTTCATTTGCTACTTTACGTTAATTCGTTAACATACGATTATTAAGCGCTCAAGTGAATTTTCCTATCTATTAAAGTCTCCGTGAAATCCTAGAATTGCTATAACTACGATTTTGGGTAAATAAACCGTGAACCTTCAAGTACAACACTCCAAAGTTAAAGTACAAACTTTTAAAGCACAAAACCCTACTATTACGATATCTCCCGGTTTAAACCCTAAACTTCCAAAACCATGATTTTATGTGGACGAATCACAAACCCTAATTAATAGGGACATGTTTTCTACAAAAATATAAAAGTACAAGTTTTCCAAGCCAAGGTACAAGTCATTAAAGCATAAAAAGGTAATAATTATATTAAGCTCATTATAAACCTCAGTGTACTCACCCTAAAAGCACATATTACAAGTATTTCATGCACAAGGCTTTAAAATATATTTTTATATTTAACAACCCTAAGTACAAGTCCTTAAACCTAATGTACAAGTGCCTAATGCATAAATCCTAAAAACAATACTTTTACTTATTTTAAACTTAAATAAATTAATCTAAATTTTTATAAACTTAACTAAAAGCTTAACCATTTTTTTCCATATCACTAAAACCCTAGTAAAACCCTAAATAGAATATGTACAACATCTTATAGCTTTGGTACCACCTCTTAAGCCAATAGAACCCTAGTTACATTATGGTTAAATATGAACTAAAACCAAACTAATTTAGTTCCTAAGTCCTACATGTTCATCTTGTAGCCACAAGAGACTCTTTTGGTGCCCTAAGCTTCCACATAGGCATGTCCCCTTGATATTTTTACTATGGTCAAAAGGGTGGAAATTTTACATGAAGGAGATTTTACCACACCATCCTTTGATCCCCATTCCAACACTTGGCTACATACAACACCAAGACACCTAGTCTTGTCCCCTACTACACAACATGATGACTTAGACACCTTCCAAAGCCTTCTCATTTCCACTCTATAAATAGCAAGGCATTCCCATGCATTTTGCTCATCCCATTCGAACCATACCTCAAACACACACAAATTCAGTTTCTCTCTGATCTAAGGGTTCTCGTAGAAGCCAAGGAAGGATGGTCTAAAGCCTATGAGGAAGGAAAGATCTTGGTTCCACTTTAGAAGCTCCTATGGTCGAAATCCCTTTCTAGTCGATTCCAAGAGTTGTCACGAGTCGGAGCAGTTTATTCACATTACATAATTTGTTTTCCATCCGGACTCGTAACATCGAAAGTGAGTCATATCCCTCTTACCTTATTTTGAACGTTGGGGAGATACATGCTCAAATATTGCTTGATATTTTTACATTTATTTTAAACTCTTACGACCATCGTGTGAGTTCAGAGTCTCGCTTTTATACTTGTTTATTAATGTTTTGGGGATACATGCTCAACTAATTGCTTTCACTTTTATAAGTACTCTAAAAACTTTTACATATTACTGTGAGTTCGTAGCCCCATTTTCTATCTTTTATCAGTTTTATAAGCTCTTTTGGGGGGAGATACATGCTCAACTACTTTCTTTTACTGTCACAAATACTCTAAACTTTTACATACTATTGTGAGTTCATAGTCCCACTTTTTACTTGTTTTTCAAACTCGTGGGGAGATACATGCTACAAACCCGAACACAAGTATTTTTATATGCTACATCTACATCCGACATATTGCTTAAGTTACTTACACCGCCAATCGAAAGTCCCTCATATCATGAACCATTAATCACTTGCGAGTGAACGCGAATATAGTGAATAGATCTATTGGCGTTGACGCCCATTTGTGTTAGCTTGATAGGTAACCAAATGCATTTTATTGAGAATACTAGGAGAATGGCAAACTCCTACCAGTAAGCATTGTTGCTCACATAATTATTATGATGTTTGTAACTTACGCCATTATTATGATGCTCGTGTTAAGGTTTCATGCCTCATGAGACTTAAGGCAATATATACTATGTTGCAATGATACAAATGTCGCAACCATCGAATTTATGGGTGCAACAACATGGCCCAACCTTGAAACTTGTGTTCAACTGCACTAAACAAACGAACTATGGGTGTATAACAACATAGCCCACTACTTATTTTATCGATATCTATATTTATTACGATTATCACTCAAACTCGAAACTACTGAACTCAATTGTTTTACCTATAAACTCTATGAACTCACCAACCTTTGTGTTGACACTTTTAGCATGTTTATCTCAGGTTCATAATTTACGAGGATGGCACGGATACTCAAGAAGGCTATGTTATCATTCGAAAACTTATTTAATAAACTGTAAAACCATTGGGACCTCATTTTGTAAACTCTGATATTTATATAAATCGAATGATAAATCTTTAAAACGACACAATTAGAGTTCGTTTTCTATCATTATAACCGTTGAGCCATGAAGTAACACCCAACTTGAATTCATTGCGTATCGAAATTGGGGTGTTGACGATTGGTATCGAGCGCTTATAGAGAAACGGGTCTAGTTGAGGTCGAACTATAACTATTTTTACAAACAAAACATTTTATATCCTTTCGCCTCCGTGCCTTTCATCCTCCGAGATAATTACGTGACTTCTAGGTAATTTATGCTACATTTTAGTATAATTGATACATATGCATATACTACAATACCTTATATAAATAAACTTATATGCATATGCCTAATTTAAGGCATTACGCTTACACGTATTTCCCAGAGCATGTACCTACTTCTATACTTTGAGATTTATATAATTTTCCTAAGACATTGTAATTAGGTTTTAATCATCTCTAGACTTTTTCACGACCTCCATAATTCATAACCTAGTTGTGATAAGTACTTTTATATTTAATAAAAACTCTATGTTTACTATCTCCATGATAATCACAACCTTCGGCTAGTTATAACAATACCTCGTTATTATAATAGGATTAGGCTAACTATCCTATAACGTTTTGCCCATGTATTATAGAATATACTGCCTATTTTAGTTCTCTTGCCACCCGTAGAATTCATATCTTGTCATCCTATATACTATCATTATATGAGTAGATATTTCTTGTACCTTGAAAAGTTTTTTAGGGCGCCATTTTATAAAAGCAAACGCTGAACATCATCTCAAACTTTGAAAACATAATACTACTTTGATCGAATCAAGCATCACATCATTTGTCCTCAATTATACATAGCCCGATCACCTATGTCTAATTCAGAAGAATCATGTCATGAAGGAAACATCATCTTCACTGCATTTCCTAAAACAATCTTCATTCAAAAGCAAAACTTGTAACAAGATAACTATTCATACACATCCTTGTAATCAATGCTCCATGGATATCCACACTTTTTCCCACATCGCAACTAACACGTGATCAATCTCGTGACGGATTCTATTTAAGGAGGATCAGAATAACCGGTAATTTCACCTTACTTTTATCACAACTACTTGTCCATTTTCTACGATAATTTTTTTTACAACATCAACTTAATTGACTACTACCCTTTCATGTGACGTAACTCACATCCTTAATAAATATGCTCACACGCGACCGACACCGACCTACTTCATGTTATTTCAACATAAACTTTTATATGTCAAGTACCAAAGTTTTACCAATTTTCATTTGCCACTTAACGTTAATTCGTTAACATACGATTATTAAGCTGCTCAAGCTGAATTTTGCTATCTATTAAAGTCTCCAGAAATCCTAGAATTGCTATAACTACGATTTTGGGTAACTAAACCGTGAACCTTCAAGTACAACACTCCAAAGTTAAAGTACAAACTTTTAAAGCACAAAACCCTACTATTACGATATCTCCAGATAAACCCTAAACTTCCAAACCCATGATTTTATATGGATCTAATCACAAACCCTAATTAATAGGGACATGTTTTCTACAAAAATATAAAAGTACAAGTTTTCCAAGCCAAGGTACAAGTCATTAAGGCATAAAAAGGTAATAATTATATTAAGCTCATTATAAACCTCAGTGTACTCACCCTAAAAGCACATATTACAAGTCTTTCATGCACAAGGCTTTAAAAATATATTTCTTATATTTAACAACCCTAAGTACAAGTCCTTAAACCTAATGTACAAGTGCCTAATGCATAAATCCTAAAAACAATACTTTTACTTATTTTAAACTTAAATAAATTAATCTAAATTTTTATAAACTTAACTAAAGGCTTAACCATATATTTTCCATATCACTAAAACCCTAGTAAAACCCTAAATAGACTATGTACAACATCTTATAGCTTTGGTACCACCCTTAAGCCAATAGAACCCCTAGTTACATTATGGTTAAATATGAACTAAACCTAGCTAATTTAGTTCCTAAGTCCTACATGTTCATCTTCTAGCCACAAGAGACTCTTTGGTGCCCTAAGCTTCACATAGTCATGTCCCTTGATATTTTTACTATGGTCAAAAGGTGGAAATTTTACATGAAGGAGATTTTACCACACCATCCTTTGATCCCCATTCCAACACTTGGCTACATACAACACCAAGACACCTAGTCTTGTCCCCTACTACACAACATGATGACTTAGACACCTTCCAAAGCCTTCTCATTTCCACTTTATAAATAGCAAGGCATTCCCATGCATTTTGCTCATCCCATTCGAACCACACCTCAAACACACACAAATTGGCTTTCTCTCGATCTAAGGGTTCTAGTAGAAGCCAAGGAAGGATGGTCTAAAGCCTAGGAGGAAGGAAAGAGCTTGGTTCCACTTTAGAAGCTCCTATGGTCAAATCCTTTCTAGTCGATTCATAGAGTTGTCACAAGTCGGAGCGCTTTATTCACATTACTTAATTTGTTTTCCATCCGGACTCATCAGAACATCGAGTGAGTCATATCCTCTTTCCTTAATTTGAACGCTTTGGGGAGATACATGCTCAAATATTGCTTGATATTTTACATTTATTTTAAACTCTTACGAATTATTGTGAGTTCAGAGTCTCCGCTTTTATACTTGTTTATTAATGTTTTGGGGAGATACATGCTCAACTAGTTGCTTTCACTTTTATTAGTACTCTAAAAACTTTTACATATTACTGTGAGTTCGTAGCCCCATTTTCTATCATTTATCAGTTTTGTAAGCTTTTTGGGGGGAGATGCATGCTCATCTACTTTCTTTTACTATCACAAATACTATAAACTTTACATACTATTGTGAGTTCATAGTCCCACTTTTTACTTGTTTTCAAACTCGTGGGGAGATACATGCTACAAACCCGAACACAAGTATTTTTATATGCTACATCTACATCGATTGCTATTGCTTGTTACTTACACCGCCAATCGAAAGTCCTCATATCATGAACCATTAATCACTTGCAGTGAACGCGAATATAGTGAATAGCTCTATTGAGCATTGACTCCCATTTGTGTTAGCCGGATAGGTAACCAAATGCACTTTATTTGAGAATACTAGAGAATGGCAAACTCCTACCAGGGGCATTGTTGCTCACATAATTATTATGATGTTTGTAACTTACGCCATTATTATGACGCTTTTGTTAAGGTTTCATGCTCATGAGACTTAAGGCAATATATACTATGTTGCAATGATACAAATGCTGCAACTTTGAATTTATGGGTGCAACAACATGACCCAACCTTGAAACTTGTGTTCAATCGCTTACTAAACAAACGAACTATGGGTGTAACAACATAGCCCACTACTTATTTTATCGATATCTATATTTATTACGATTATCACTCAAACTCGAAACCATCGAACTCAATTGTTTTACCTATAAACTCTATGAACTCACCAACCTTTGTGTTGACACTTTTAGCATGTTTATCTCGGTTCATAATTTACGAGGATGGCACGGATACTCAAGAAGGCTATATTATCATTCAAAACTTATTTAATAAACCGAAAACCATTGGGACCTCATTTTGTAAACTCGATATTTATATAAATCGAATGATAAATCTTTTAAAACGACACAATTAGAGTTCGTTTTCTATCATTATAATTGTTGAGCCATGAAGTAACACCCAACTTGAATTCAGCTACAGATCACGAAATTGGGGTGTTACATTTTTAAAAGATACACCAACTTTTTTTTCATTATTCGCAATAAATTAGCGGGTGTAGGTTGCGATTATGTTTAAGTATTACAGAATTATTTGTATTCATTACAAAGTATACAACTTGAAATTATAAATCTTACCTCATCATCCGAGATCACAATAGTCGAGATGTTCATTGCTTATTGGGTGAAGATGTTGCGGTTTTGTG
Organism: Chrysanthemum lavandulifolium; assembly: GCA_022545495.1. Classification (NCBI taxonomy): domain Eukaryota; kingdom Viridiplantae; phylum Streptophyta; class Magnoliopsida; order Asterales; family Asteraceae; genus Chrysanthemum; species Chrysanthemum lavandulifolium. Next base: position 29,170,132 of record CM040243.1, on the reverse strand, counting down.
TTGATTTTCCACTCGCCATTGTCTGCCTTTTTCGTAACTCACGTATTCAATATTTAGTTTGTAAAGTGTAATCTATTGCTTTATTTATAGCCTCTTAAGATAAACTTTACTTAGTAACCAATTTGTTTACTAATATAGTAGCGATAAAATAAAAGCTTATATTAATATTCTTATATATTAGGAATGAAGATAAAATTATATATATATATATATTTTTAATATTCTATATTATTTACGCTTTTATTAATTACATTTTAATATAAAACATATGTAATTATATTTTGTTTGTCTACTATGATCCGTGTTCAAAACTTTTTAAAAATAATAATTATCAATTGGTAAACTCATCTGATGTCTTTCACCTTTGCTTATGTAATTTTTTATATTTGAATTTGAATATGTATTTATCATATGTTGGATATGAATTTCAAAATACTTTTGTTCACAAACAGTTTCATGATCTGTTTGTCACTTTCAAATGGCTTTTTCAATGCTAATTTGTCAAACAATTGTTATGTGCAGCAGAATATGGTTATCCAAACATAATAAACAACATTGTTTCGTTTATTTTTATTTTTTTGTGGTATGTCGATTTCAAAAGTTATATCTATAGTCTTATGATTGAAATTTCCCATTCACCTCGCTGTACACTTTGCTTAGTCGATTACATTGTTTTGTGGAAGTGGGTGTCTTTGTTGATAATGGACAACTCTTTTACTTTTTATGTATAAATTAATGCTTTATTATTTGTGAATGTATGTGTCTTTTATGTGTTTCTAACACAATTTTTCCAAACATGGCGCACTTTGATTGCCTTCACGAACTTGATTGGCATTGATAACGCTACACGCGTCGTTCGGGGTCAAGGAAACTTCCTTTTCTTGAGCAAGTTTTATAACACCTAGGCAAGGAACCTAATCGTTGTAGTGTAGTAATTAGGGTAAGCCACGGGTATTGATATCGCCTCTCAGGAATAGGAATGCTAGTAGGGAGTTACTACGCTAAGGTTAAGGTTGAAGAAGATTATTTTTATCTTTTATATTTTATGAATTGAAAGGTATGAATCTCGGGTATTGGATTTGGGGGTTGGTATTTCTCACCGATTACTCTACTATTATCTAATTAACTAAGCTAAGGTGAGGATAGTCTATGTCTATTGTTGTGTGCTCGTATGATAGTTAAAGATGTGTTTACCTAGATGCTACTACTCCCTAGTTATCTCCTATTGATGGTTGAATTGTCACGTCCTTATTCTTAACGTTGTGTTTTCTAAGGTCGTAAGTGCATTCCCTAACTCTTTGAAGTCACCTTTAAGTGTAGTAAACAAAATCCACTAAGTCATTCATAAACTAACTTTGAGGTTATCTTTGGGTTTAGTAAACGAAATCCACTAAGTCATTCATAAACAATCAAAGATTTATCAAGTATTAGACACAACGATAGCCTAGTCGCACTCTAAGCCAATTACAATTAAGATAAGAGACAACCTAACAATAATTAACAACTAGGTTTCATATATCTAAGCAAACACACAAGTAATTTAGCGGACATGGTAAACATGCAAGCATACACACAATCAATCAAAGACATAATTAAATTAATGAAGTAAATACTTATCTTGATGTATAATAGGGTTTAGAACCCTAAAATCTGCACAAGAAAGCCTTGGTTCGGTTTTAGGTTTTACCCAAAGACTACACAAAAACACACGGCATGTCATAGCCATGTTTTGCAAGATCAAATGGTTTGTTCTTTGAAAGGAGGTGCTTCTTTGCGTGAATGGGAAAGCATCTTTGCGTGGTCGTTGTTTTGACATTGGGCCGCGTGGCATATTTAGAAAACCTCATTCAAGAGGATTTGCGACAACGCGATAGCTTGGTTGTTCGTGATTCGATTAGATTTTGAGACGTTTCGGACTCGCTTACATTCTAATCAGACTGCATTTCAGAGTTTCTTATGTGAAGCCCATGTTGCGATACGTGATGCTGTTGGGTATATCAACAGTATTCGATCTTTATGATGTTTGTTTATGTGTATTTTTTGGTTTTGGTAATTGTTGTATTAGTTGTTCAAGTTAATGTTACTTATGTGATTGTACTCGTTATGTGTCACAAATGTATCCGTTTGATTTCCCTTTAATAAAACTTAGTCTTTGTGGTTGTTATCATCTGTCGATACAATTATTAACAATGAGCATACCTACAACATCATCATAATCATGTAATAAGTATAATTGTTAAAAAAATTTACACAAAAAGAATTTGCCAACAAATCGGAAAAAGGGTTGGGAATTCTTTGGCAAGTAAAACTCGAACCCAAGACCTCAACCCACTTTTCCTGTTTACACACAATCTCAACCATCATTTCCTTGGGTCTTTTCTCGTTTAGTATTGCCAACAAATCGGAAAAAGGGAGTTGGGAATTATTGGGCAAGTAAGGCTCGAACCCAAGACCTCAACCCACTTTTCCTGTTTACACACAATCTCAACCATCATTGCCCTTGGGTCTTTTTTCGTTTAGTATTGAAACATTTAACAAGGTAAGTATTTTTTTTTTCCTTTAAGCTTATTTAGCTTATAAGCTCAATAGAGCTTATTGGAAATGGGATTTCGAAGTAGTATTTTTCAAAAATAATTATTTCTCAAAATTATTCTTAGGAAAAGTTTGTCATTTTTCCAATTTCTTTTTAATTTTAATTTTGAAATCTTTATATTTTTGGATTTAATTAATAATAAATAAATTAAAACTAAAAAAATATTTTGTTTTTTACGAAATTTAATTTTATCGAATTGTTTGTTTTAAAATTATATTTACGTACGTAGGGTTTTTTTAAGTAATTTTCATACTTATGAGCGATATTTTGATCAACTTTCGTGTTTTTTCCTTATAGTGTCTTTCACTGGTTGGAAATTTTGAATAACTTATTTTCTTGTGTATTGACCTTATTGCAACTATTTTATGCATATTTTTTTTTAAAAATAATCATATTTTCTAGATAAAAATTTACTTCAACTTTAAAACATATGACAAAGTAGTTTTCTAATATCATGCAAAGTCAATTGCAATTGAACAAACTTATATTCTTTGGATAATATGTCAACTTTTTAAATAATTTAGTATTTATCAATAAAAGTTTAACTACCTACCATTAAATTCTTTTTTGGCTACAAAATCTTCTAAAAGATTTTATGCAACATATATTGCACTATAGTATCTACTCCCTACATAATTTTTTTTGTTTACTTGTTCCATACATCGAGGTATCCCTTCAACTATCACAGTGTAACCTAATCATCATTGATACCTACTCATTCATCCTTTCGCCATCAAGTGAAGTTGCAGATCTTCATTAGAAGTGTAAGTTTTTAGTTTCTGTTTATGAAAAATAAACCGTTATTTGGCTTTAAGATACATCAAACGTATATGGTGGTTGGAAAAATATGTTTACAAACTCATCGTAGGTTGCATGTGCTGTTTTTAGTTAGGGGGTATTCACAATAACAATATGATTGTTAAATCAATGATGTGGACCACTTATGTTAGAATAGGTGTATATTGATTGTCATATATCTTTCCAACTTACTATGGTTTGGTATAGACTTTTACCAAAGGTTTTATGTGTTGTAGTTACAAACTCTGATATGAGATCAAAATTGGTTGAAGTTATATACTTTTTATCTATTAAGGATATTAGATTAATGTTCATTAGATATTATTTTAGAATATGCCTAAACTAAATATCATTTACTTTTGATTGGAAGTATGGTTTGAAATAAAGTTTGATCAAAGGTTGCATGTGTTGGTGTATATAAACATTATACGAAACAATATATGATCTTAATTTGGTACTTTATACTTATTAACGTTGTTATGTAAATGATCCACTTTGATCAAAGTTTGCCTTTCTAGGTGTTGGTAAGGATTATATGACACAAAATATGTTTTTAATTTTGTACTTTGTATTCAGAAATTTTGTAATGTAAACAATCTTAATTCCCTAATGATATAGACTTTGGTTTAACTTATATACTTTCTATGTATTAAGGTTGCTACATTAATGAAAAACAGATTGTATGTAAAAATAGGAATACATCTGATGTCATATAGTTTGAATCGTTTTTATATACACTTTGAGCAAAGGTTACATGTATTGTTGTTTACTGATATGTTTACACAAGTATAATACGTTTGTATATAATAATACGTTTACTACATCTTATGTTTTTGACGATTTTTAGGATATACGTTTATGTAAATGCTCTGTTTTATATCAATTAAAAACAGATGTTATGTTACAATTGGAATAACTATGATCTTATATAGTAAGTATCGTTTTTAGATACACTTTGATCAAAGGTTACATGTGTTGTTGTTAAGTCATATGTTAATGAGTATAATTCCTTTTATATATGTAAATGTTACATTATTCCTTTTTATTTTATAAAAATGTTTTAGAAAATATAGTTGTTTGTGCAGGGAAGTATGTGTATCGAGTTTGTGATTCAGCAAGATGAAGAGCACTTTTCAGAGTTTCAAGTACTATAAAATTCATTCCACAAATCTGAGACATATAATTTGGTGTTTTATTAATAAACATTTTAAATTTGTTTTTATTTATTTTGGTTTTAGATGTTACCTGAAGTTTACAACTTAGAAGCGTACCATGGGAATATTGACATATACATCATTTCACCTGATGGATATCGTTTCAAGGTCGAATTGGTTAGGCCTCGTGATGGACAATGGTATTTGTGGTCCAAATGGATGAATTTTGCAACATGACTTATCTTTAGATGTCCACTTGTTGCATTTCATTGAAGTAGGAGAGGATTGCTTTTATGCCACCGGATATTTACGTAATGGTAAAGAAGTGGCTGGTTATAATGGACACATGTCTACTTTTTCAAGGTTTAAAACTTATGTTCTTCCGGATCCTCGTTTGCCACGGTATTGAATCTTGAAACAATTCATTTAATTTTTGTAAAAAACTTACGGAAGTTGATACTATACATTATATTTACAATTTGAATTTTTTTATGTTATACATTCCTCTGAGACAATTCGGTGAGGTTCTTCGAGGCTACAGGGAACTCGATGTCGTTACTATCATAGCAAATGGTGAACATTACCCATGTCATGTTAGACGTGAAGCGGTTTTGGTAAATACTGGCACGTTTTTTTTATCGATTGTTGGGTGAATCATGGAACACAATGGTCGACGATATAGGGCTGGAAGCCGGAACTATGTGTGTGTTAACCAAGAAAGTGGGAAATCAACTGTGGGTCGATGCTTTTAATGTTGATGGTACCATGATTACCCAGATACTATACAAAGGAGCACCTACATTAAGGAGGCAGCAACTTCAGCTGGAGTGGCATGAAGAGAGTATGTATTTATGTTTTTATTAACTAATTACATCTCTTTAACTAATAACATTCTTAACATATACAATACATACTTCTTATGTGTAGAAGATGATTAGATGAGCCATATCTGCTATTGGCCATCTCACATGGACCATTTTGGAGAGTATGATAGGACCTTTTACAAAGCATATGCAGACATTCAATGCTACAACATATTGGTAAAGTTCAATTAATTCTTTGGTTTTACAAATATTAATAGTCAAAACAGTTGCTTATTACTAATTACAATATGTAAATTTATAGGCAATTCCAGCTAAATTCCTTAGTACTCATCCAATGCATATGTATGATCGAGCCCTTATTATACACCGAGAATATCGTCAGGAGATGAAAGTGCGCATGCAACCTCACAATGAAAATCATGAAAGAAACAATCATGTCAATGTTTTTGGAAAGTGGAAGCAACTTGCCGCAATATGTGGATTTCCTTACACCAAGATTATTCGCTTCAAGTATATATCCAATGGTGAAGATTTGGATGTTGAAGATGGCCAAAACACACAATTCCCAATATTCCATATTTGCTAAAAATTAACATCGACGTGTTTAAATGTTGCTCCTTATGGTTAAATATGTTTAAAACAAACTACTTTATCTGCTATTTTGTCTTTTGTAATTAAGACATATGTTTGGTAATTATCATTATGTATGTTGAATGAACTTATGTGAAATATTAATTATGCAGTATTTACTTTGCTTTTATTAATAAGTTTGCAAAACTTACTATATGAATTATTAACTATATTTATCTTGTAATTAATAGTTCCATTATATTTTATTTGATTTGCCATGATTTTAAAAAACTTCACATACATATAGCCAAATAAACCAATGTTTCCTACAAATTTTTACTACAAATATGCTTCCTACAAATAAACTATATATATACATATATGCTTTTATTTTATTTATTTTTCCTACTTTTTTTTCTCTTTTTTTTTTTTTTTTAATTTTGTTGGGAATACTGTGAAGTAGGAATTCTGCTGACATTACTGCTGATAGATTCTTTGCACAACACAATGGGGACCACGACAATCCAAGCCAATCACACATAGACCAAAAATTAAAGAAGCAAGTGATGATACCAATAGCACACGTACCACTTGCTTTAGAATCACACTAACCCACGTGAATTCTTCAATCAAATTCAGCAGTAATGAAATAGTATCAAAAAGCGAGACCCACGTTGTATCAGATTTACCAATCACACAATATCAAAACACTAGACAGATGGAGTTAATATGAACTGAATCAAGAGGCCCACATGAATAAATATCAATATCACGTGTACACAATATGAAATTAATCCTTGTGACTCCCACGTGAATACCATCAAAGTGACAAATCATTTGACCCCATTAAATAAGATATAAGCTTCGTATATTAATTACCTCGGACTTCTTTTTCACAACTGCAACGGAACCACTTTTAGTCTGTCGCCTCTTTTACTTTTCACGCCTGCTGCTGAATACAAATTAGAGTATAAACCTTAATAACATGAAAACCTTATTAACCCTAGATCGAGAGCCACCCTCTCTGATACCACTTGTTAGAACCTAGGATCTGGACTCAACTAGGGTATAATAACAATGATTGAATAGATGCACAGCGGATAATAATTAACACAATCAAAGTTACCAACAAGGTTTTTCTTATTAAAACAATGATCCTCTATGGATATTTTCACTCTCTCTCGAGATGTTTTCTGGAATGTTTTCTCTAGAGGTTTCTAATGTTTAACTACTTAATACAAAGACATCGGTTCCTTTTATACACCGGGAACCTAAATAAAACAATAATATAAAATAAATGCATATCACTACCTAAAATAGCTCATGCAAATCCTAACAAACTATAGAATATGTGGAATAACTATCTCCATGAGAAACAAACTATCGCTAATATAACTTCAAGAAACTCTTCTTGATGAGATTCTTTGCACTTGATGAGAATCCATCGCAGTAATGTCAGCAGAATTCCTACTTCACAGAATTCCCAACATAACCAAACCCCAAGTATCACTCAACCTAAAACTTAATCGGTTATAACCAGACTTAATTCGTTCTCCACAGGATGTACGAAAGTTCACTCACCACAGGGATGGTTTGAGTCGATAAATGCCACAGGGATGGCCTGATGGACGATTTGACATAGCCATGGAGATGGTATCGAGAACAACAGATGGCTTCAAGGTAGGTTTACTAACATCATATGTAATCCTAATCGCATCAAGGTAAAGGCTTTAACACCCTTGTTAACAGCCTAACCTTATGATTCGAATATTAACATGAAGCATAATCTTCAAATAGAATCAATGATGAATAATATCGTGATGGGACCTTCAAGGTCAGATTTTTCATTAAGAAAAAAATCACGAATTAGATCTGAGATTAATTGTTTTGACCATTTTCTATTCGAGTCTTAGTTAGTCTTTGATAAGTGTTGAGGAGTAACGAGAGGGTTATAGTAGAGTTTAGATTCGGATATGTTGATGCTGTGTTAGGTTTGTAGTTGTAGTATGTTTTGATTAAACATATCAATCCGAATGGATTTTACTTATGGATTTGTGACTTGTGATGATGATGTTGTAAAGCAGAAATTTCATAAGAGAGTCGTTGGTTTTTGTTATGTGGTCAAGGTCAAATAGTCATTTCTTCTTCATCATTTCTGTTGAAAATGGTTAACCAGAAGTCTTGGGTCATGAGTCAAGTCTTATCTGAGTGTGGCAACTCGCATTTGATTCAAAAGTGACAGATTCAACTCACATGCTCTTCAAAACGTTTTAACAACTCGCATTTAAAGAAATGCAAGTATACAACTCGCATGATACAAGTTGCTATATTTCTATCACTCAACTCGCTTTTGACTATTTAAACTATAACTCGCATTAGACTTCATAACTCGCATACCTTTACTAACTCAACACGCCACAGTAGCAACTCGCATGTACACAAAGACATTTGAGCAGCTCGCATTAAATAATGCAAGTACAGTTACACCATATGCGAGTTAAGTAACTCGCATAGAAGAAGTAGTCAACTCGCATAGTAGAATAACCACAACTCGCATTGAAGAAACTTGACCAAGCCGACCCAAAAGCGCATCTGATCGCTTCCTTTAAACATGTTTTCACCTCATAGACCGACCATGATAACTCGCCCATAACAACAGATTTTGACACTTTCTTTGAAGAACCCGACCACAAACAAAGATAATAATTCCATGTAAAAGCAGTTTTCGGTTTGAAACTTGAAAAATAGAGCATATTATAAAAGAATCTGTTTTGACCAAAGTCATAACACCAACAAGCATGTAAAAGTCATTTTAAAAAAACAGATTCAATCAATGTATAAACTCAGTTATGACCAAAGTCATACACGACCATCATTAACAATTCATCAAAGCATCATCAAACCGTATCAAAGACGAATAAACCGCATACAAAGAAACCATAAGAATCATCAAAACATCATAACCTTGGCTCTGGTACCAATTGTAGGATCGTGAATATTATGTTGTTTGATGATTCGGGTGGTCTAGGACAATGATTAAATAAGAAAGCCATTAGAGAGATGAAGAGAGTTGAGAGGAGGTTCTTGAAAGAGAGTTGCTTAAGAAAATGAAAGGTTAGATTCAAAAAGCCACACCCTTCCATGGATGGAAGGGGTATTTATAATTCTGAGAATACACGACCTCCTATCGGCTGTGGATCGGGCATACGATTGGGTAAAGACCGTCCTTCCTCCACGGTGTTGCTCTAAACTAAACTACGCTACAAACTAACTAATAAACTACTAAGTAACGTAAATAATGACAAGTCTACGAGCTAACTTATGCTAGATAATATTTGGGGTGACCGACTCTTTTACTATGGAATTTTCTAATTCCTAACAATAATAAGCAGCGTAATTACACTAGGTTATTATAATATCTATATGATAAGTATACTTAATGTGTTATAGCAACTTATCAACAATATAAAAACTTATACTATATAAGTAAAGTTTTAAAAATAAGAGTGGATTTGTAAGAATTCCGAAACCTGGGGGGGTTAAAAATAAACCCGGTGCCTTTTATATGGTTCGGTGTGCCCTAGCGTTATTAGTACGCCTCTTTTGTCTTTCTCTCTTTGATATCTCCTTCAGAGATAACAAATGTCTCTGCCTCTTTCCTTTTGGTGAGACCGTTGCACTGCTATGCTTCTGGTGGTTGACCGCCGGATATTTTGGCTATGGTTAACCTCCTTCTTCACGGGTATCCGGTGTTCTCTTTAATCCGAGCGCCGGTTAATCCTTTCTTTGGATTTTAATCGTCCGTGGAATAATTTGAATCAAGATGATTCAAAAGAATGAAAAAGGTTATTGATTCTGGATGCAACAGGTGTGTTTGTTCCTTTTGATGAATCAATCTTCTTTCCTTTTTCTGATGACTATCGTGTTTAATCGTTGGTAATGGGTTCTTGTTTCTGAATCGATGTAAGGTTTTGGTTTTTTATTTATTTATTGTCAAAACCTTTGTTCCCTTGTTCTCGGTAAAAAAGAATCCGAATGAAAATTTTGCAAGATTATTGAAAGTTGCCTATTCTTAGTTGCCGGTAATTAATTACGAGGTGGCTATGAATTATGGTCGGTTTTCAGAATCACAAAAATGATTATTAGTTTGATTTGTGGTTCGGATATAGTTTTGCAAAAAAAATTTACCGTTTTCTGGGAATTTTTTTTCTTCTTCGATTCAGGGAAATATGTAACCCTTGGTATATGATGATTTGGTTAAAAGAATCCAAACCTCTCTGATACCAATTGTTGGCCTCAACGTTGGATCTTTGTTGGTTCTAACGTGGTCACCAATAATACCAATAACACGATGTGTTTCAAAGAATTGCTTTCTTATCAATTGAAATAAATATAAGTCATCATCTGTTATGTTACAAGTTCTAATCTATTTATACAAGTTGAAGAGGTGTGTTGAAAGGGTATGTCGGTTGGGGATAACTGCCATATGGCAGTTATGTTGTAACTGCTATTTAGCAGTTACATTTGTAACTGTCAAGGTTGACTTTTCGGATTTGACCCATTGGGTTTGACTGGGTCGAAAGGGGTAAATGGGTAAGATTGGGATTAGCCCAATATCTGATGACTGATAGCTTGCAACATGTTAATGGAATTTGAAGGGAGAGTAAACAATTGGTAGTTTTCAAATAAACAGATTACTAGCAACTGAACTCTCATAGGCCAGTACGCCGTTCTATAGCTCTGAATAGGTGCTGCTTGATGCTTTATGCTAGTGAAAAATTATATATTCCTTTTGACATTGATCTATTTCATACAGTCAACACAAAAATCACTCACCCATGCATAGGATGAGCATGCATCGATAAGAAGGATAAGAGCACCGGGAGTGGGTTCTAATTAAACATTGCGGGGTTATCTGAAAGGCTAGCTTACAGTATTATGGTTCAAATCACTCACCCATGCATATCATGAAGGGCTACAGGATACACCATAACCATCCAAAAACATTTCTTTTTACCTAATTAAATGATTGCAACTACCGGTAGCTTCGTAGGATCTGCGATCGGCCCATGCTTTAGCATTAATTGTCTACTTCATTTCATCATCGCCATCATAAATATTCTGCACAAACCTTTCACTCATTTTTATTAAAACGTGTCCTTAAAGTATACTCAATTAAGCTTAAATTTCATTTTGAATTAAAAAAACATTTAATACACATTAATCAAATGTATGAATTCCATTAAATAAATATGATCTTATGTTTAATAAGCTCAAACTTTTCTTTTACGTTATCGTATATTATACACTTAATTAATACACATCAACCAGACACGGGTTTTGCTAACCACTCAATCAATCGTAAATATTCTGCACAAACCACTCATCGCCATCGTCTATTGGTCATGAATGTGGATTGCAGTGGTCCTCCATACCCCAAGCTACATGTTAAAAGGACTTAATGCAAAAGGATCGTCCATGTGCGGCAAGTATGAGAACCAAATTAAGTGTTAATGTGAACGAGAAAGTTTGTGACTGGAATTTGATAAGTATATATTACATATTTTTAAGATGTTTGAGTGTTAATAATCAGAGCTCATTATGGGAAATTATATAAAAAAGCTCTTTTTTTCTTGGCCAAAGAGTAAAACCAGTGTCCAGTGAGCAACAATAATTAGGGTTTTGAAAAATAGGACAACATTACTTTAGTGATATATAAAGGCCAACCATATATTTATTTACTATGGATTTGACATTTTAAACGTGATTAGATAACATGTACTATATGACTATATGTGGTATGAAACTATGAATATGATTGCTCCTCTTACCATCTTTTGAAATGGGGACCTAGAGCATGGGGTGTCGTGGGCAACTCACTTATCTTCATTTAGACCCCACGTATGTCACATCACCTCCACATCACTCCAATACACTCACTTAAAAATACCCCCAATCACAACTAACTCACTTCTCTTCATTTGGGCCCCACCCACCCTCATTTTTTTTTTCTTTTCTATATTTTTCAAACACAATTAAACTCATTTCATTCATTTAAAATAAAAATACAACATGCAATACGGAAAATAAAAAAAACATACGAAAAATAAAAAAACATACGGAAAATAAAAACCATAAGAAACTTAAAAAATACAACATGTTTCGCCTTTTATATGTTGTATTTTGCTATTATTTGGTCTTGTTTCTTTTTGATGAGTGATTTTTGGCTCATTAACCCTCCACATCAAGCATGAGAAACTCCAATTCTCGGCACTCTTGCTCGACTTTTCTTTCGCAATCCTCGCCTCGTACACTTCTCGTTCTTCGTCAACTTTATGTTTATACTCTTGAGCTAAAGCATCCATAATAGTATCCAATTGACTCCCGGTCTTGGTTGACGACTCCACCGATTTAGATTTTTACCGGACAAGGCTTGCTGCTGGACGAGCTCTTGGATCGGGGCGAATAATTCGGCGACATTATGTTCATTGATCCTCCGTAGCGTCCCATTTGGGATATTCTCTCAAAACTTTCATGCCGGAACCATATTAAACTGTTTCCCGGTAAGAGACTTGAAAGCAAGTCTTGCATTCTCAATGTGATCAATATCATTTTCTCCGGATCTACGCTGCAAACGCTTGTAAAAACCATTAAACTTTTGGCAATCACCGTTTATCCGAGTCCATTTTCCCGTGCACATATTTTTTGTACGATAAGGCTCTGGACTACGAGCCTTGAAGTCCTCCCAAATATGAGTCCAAAACGCATCGTTTAGTCGGTCATTACCGATAGCGGCGTTTTGGGATACCTTGACCCAACACTCGGCTAAATGTTTTTCTTCCTGGCTTGTCCAACGAATTGTGGTTCGACCCTCTTCTTCCTCCTCCTCCTCCTCGTCGTCCGCGTCCAAGTTCACCACGACCTTCTTTTTTTTCTTTGTCGCTTTGGCTGGTTTTTTTCCTTGACGACGTTCTTCACGTGTTTCGGCTGGTGGTGTTTGAGGTACTTTGAATTGTGATTCAAAGTAATGTTGTGGTAAAGCGTAGAATTGCGTTGGTGGTGGTTGTGACGGATAGAATTGCGTTGGTGGTGGTTGTGACAGATAGAATTGCGGTTGTGATGGTTGTGATGGATAAAATTGCGGTTGTGATGGTTGTGATGACGACATCTCGTTGGGATCTTGGGACATTTTTGGTTGTTGATTAAGATGATGAAGATAATATATTTTTGAATGAGAAGTGTGAATATTTTTGTAAAAAATGGGTATTATTTATAGAGTGAAGGGGGTAATATTTGGGTTTGAAAAAGAAAAAAAAAAAATTTGACCATTTGATTTCAAACAGTAATATCCAAACGTTATTATGAATTGGTTTTGTCGTTTACCATGTCGTTGTAACGACGAGAGGCCAACCGGCGAAGGAGCCTGGTGTGGCGGCGAGAGGCAAAACGAAGTGGCGAAGGCGCCACGTAGGAAACGGCGAGGGGCAAAACGACCATAACTACGTACTTTTATAGGGTCAAAAAAATGATAACTCGTGTCACATGTATCTTGTATATATACTGTAAAACTTCTATAAATTAATATTCGATAAATTAATAACCTCAATAAAATTAATAATTTGTTCAGTCCCAACTTGGGATCAGTACAGATTTAGACTCCAATCGATAAAATAATAAGATAATAAATTTTTTGAAACCTCGATTGTATATATATTGGTCCGAATACGAAACTATAAATTAATAATTACTAAAATATTATATATATATATATATATATATATATATATATATATATATATATATATATATATATATATATATATATATATATATATATATATATATATATATATATATATATATATATATATATATATATATATATATATATATATATATATATATATATAGGGAAGGATCGGTGCGGATTGCATTTTAAGTAGGGATGGTGCGGATAATATCACGGAGGGTTTTTTTTTTTTAATTGAAGAAAATCGAAAAAATTAAAAAATAAAGAGGATGATAAATTATTAAGAATCATTGAAAAATTTCAAAAATCGTTTTCATGATTAAAGGTATTGTGATATTAAGGTCGATTTTGACTTTTGACAAAAGTCAAGATCGATCTTAATATCACATAAACCTTTTATTTTAATACAAATTGTTAATATCACACTAACTTTTTTGATATCACATTACTTTTTGTTTTTACTAATATTACTAATATCACCGTTACTTTTTAATAAAAATGTTAATATCACGGTTTCTTTTTACTATCACAAGAACTTTTTTCTTTTTTAATATTATTGTTAATATCACCGTAACTATCATACGTTTTTTAATAAAATTGTTAATATCATAGTAACTATCATATGTTTCTTAATATCACGGTTCAATTTTACATGTAAAAACTTAATATCACATTTGGTTTATAATATCACCATTTTAAAATATCACGACTTCTTAATATCACAATAGAACTCATAATATCATTAATATCACGGTGGGACTCATAATCAAAAACTAAAAAGTGCTCGAAAAAATGCGGAAAAATAAAAAATGAAAGAAGATAACTTTTCCTTGACTCATCTGGGTCAAGCCGGTGGAAATTGTGGTTTTAGAAACTACTCTTGGTCTATTTTGTTATTGTCTATTTTGTGAAATTTTGTTAAATTTTACAAGCTTCATTTTAGCTTTTCAAAATGAAAGAAGCGCCTGCATAGACATCGATTAATCTTTGAGTCTGCGGGGAGTTTAAAGCTCCTGCGGGGTTTGTTTTAGCTTATCAAGACACGAAACTTGGCACGGATGTAGTGCGCGGTGGTGTGTAGGATTGCATAAGTAGTTTTCTATTTAGCTTATTCTATAAGTCGTTGGATAAGCTCAAGCAGGTGGGTCGTAACCACTGTTTGGCTAGTTTGGCGATTGGATTAAGATCAAGGTTACGAGCTTGTTACTTGTTTGGATTAGTTAGAAATAGTTGCTTATAGCTTATTTTGGTATTATCTAGCTTACGTATCATGCTTTGGTTTCATAAGTAGCTTATTAGCTTATTCTTGTAAAACTTATTTCCACTAGTTATACACTATAGCTTCATTATTTTACACATAACCTGCTATTTTATCAATTTTCATAGATTCATAATCTCATTTTAGATTTTTCTGAAAATTTCATAATTTTTGGTCTTTATTTGCTATTTTTCTCATTTTAATTAGATTTTAATCAATTTTAAATAGCCTTTTATAGCAATTAATTGAGAAAAAGTTCCAAAAAAATAATTTTTCACTTTTCTTAGTTTTAAATAAATATAAAAAGCTTAAAAAAGATTTTTCCAAATTTTTCTCCTCTTATTTGGTATTTTTAATAACTTAAATTAGTTTTAAATAGTTTTAAATTAATAATAAATACATTAAAAGTCTAAAAAAAATATATTTTCAGTTTTTAAATTAGTTTTATCATATTTTAGATTTTTCTAAGTCTTAATTTTATTTTTCTAGTCTTATTTCATATTTTCTTTTATTTTAGAGTATTATTAAATAGTTTAAAATAGTTTTTAATTAATAATAATTATATAAATAGTTTTAAAAATAATTTTCTTTTTCTATAAATTTTCTTTTATCATTAGGTTTGTAAAAATATCATTTTCATATTTTTAGGCTTAATATTGTGTAAGTTTCACGTTTTTATTTGTACGTCGCGTAGTTTTTAATTTCAGTTTTATAAAAACATAAGAACAAAAACATCATTTTACAAATAGTGATAGCGTTTATTTAATAGATTTTATCTTTTTAACTTCCTTTAATTTGCATTTAAGCCGTTGTAATTTGTTGGCTTTTTCTGTAGTTATAATAATCATCAATCTCCTTTTCCGTCCAAATCTCCCGATCACTATACGTTTGATAATCCATTGCCACTGACTCATTTGGGACATAACGACCAGGAAACACTATACTCCTCGGATCTTCATTGATTTCGTGCTTAAATTGTTTTAAGTTTTCTTACGCTTGCGTGAGAGAACTTAACGATTTCTTGACGGATCAAATTTTGGCTTGTTCTTGGGGGTCGTGGTGATTATCTTACGTTTAGCAGATTAGTGATTTGGATATTCACTCATTGTCTATACCATCTGTATGTGTTTATATTCTCTTTTAAAAAATCAAAAAAAAAACCCAAGAAGATTTTCATTCTTTGTTTTTGCAAAATGTTTTTCAAAAATACCAAAAATATTCCTCTTTACCCTCTTACCCTTTTGATTCTTCATTTCTTACCCTCTGAAAACATTTGATTCTTTCTATGTCTTATCCTCACCTTCTTGATTGTCAATGGTATGGTGGTCCTTATAATGGTGGCAATGCCCCAGGTTGTGGCGTGGTGGAGTCGGGAAGCGGGTGCATCATAACCGGGATCCTATTCCTACCATAACACGACTAATTTATTCCATCGGCTACCACACTGCGAGACTCGGCGATTTCTTTGTTGTAGTACTGCTGGTGGTTCACACTCGATTCGATTGTCAATCGGAAACACGCTTGTCTATGCGAGGTTCCCGATAGCGATTATGACTACAACACATACCACTCACAACCACATCCAGTTTCTTGAATAGTAAGGATCTCTCATTTGAATTCGACTCTGAATTCACTTTAATTTCGAGAATCTACTCTTTGATACTCGATTGAGGATAGTGATGAGCCCACATGGAACAAGAGTTCACAAATTCACATCATGTGAATGATTCTCTTCGTGAGGAGTTCGCCGGTGAACTTTCTCATATCATATCTCACCTGAGTATGATTGCTTGATGGCAAAAATCATGATCGGGGAGAGAATCTCAATTGCATAGTTATGACAAATCTTCCCACCCTCCCCACCGAGATGCCTTCCAAACCAAAGAGCTCTACCAATAAAATCCAAATAAGTGCAAGCAGACTTAATCCAGGAAGAAGATCTAGTTATGATTGTTATCATGATCTTCCTTCTTTCTTCACCTACTTGGTGACTTCCTCTCTCTTCACTCGTTCGGGAGTGAGGACACTATCTTTGACCCGGCATTTCATTTATCATTTGTGAGCGGGTCTTTCTATGTATATCTCATCGGTGTGGAACTTTCACGTATTTCAATGTTTGTCCAAACATCTTTAATGAAAGTCCGATGGAGATTGTTTCTTCCACTTTGCTTCCCCATGAACCAATGAATTCGGGTCGAGTCAAGCTAGCGACTGAAATCAAAAAAAGCAGAACGCACCATATGGGTTTTCACCCATATTTACGTCTTCTTACCCGCTCTACCGCTAAGTGTGGGGGTTGCCATGTTTAAAAAAAAAAAAAAAAAAAAAAAAAAAATCTTCTTTCTAAATAATGGCCGTAGTATTTCCCTTTTCGTTCTTTGTTTCGGCATAACCGCGGTACTTTGAATATTGAGGGCAATATTCATTTCTAAGTGGGGAAATTCACGAATTTTATCATATAATTATACCAATTCCCGTTTTGCCAAATTTTTTTTTTTTGGAGTAAGTGTTTACACTTTCTCATTTGGTTATCGATCGCCATATACGTCAGAAGACAAAAGGATTAGCTAATCCAGGAAAACGGCTCTTGGTAAAGATTTCTCAAATCCGTTTATATGGCTTGCAATTTGCCCAAAATTGTATGGTTCTCAACTCACCATATCCTAAAAAGTGAAGAGTTGGCTAGCCCAAGATTATGGCTTATGGTAAAGGCGTTGGAAAATCCATAATTGGTAATCGACTCACCAAAGATAATATTGATAATTTATCTAAGAGTTGGCTAGTCGGAAGGGTGCGGCTTCGTAAAGACAAAATCAAATCCGTTGAAAGGTGGTTTGCTCAAAATCACATGGTTATCGTGTACCATGGTTCTTACTTGAGCGAAACATTTGCTACTCGAAGTAATGGCTTTTGGTAAAGAGATTAAAATCCGTTATGTTTTCTCAAATCATTGCTAGGACTAGCAATATCTCGATGTGGGGATTGATGAGTGTGTAAATACTCATCATTTTTATCTAAAATAAACGCAAAATCATCTGAAAACACTCGAAACACATCAAAATGGTCAAAATATCACAAATCGATGTTTTATGTGTTTTAAATACAAAATATCAAAATCGGATGAAAACATATCAAATTTGCAAAATTGCGGTTTAGTCCCCAAGTTTCTAAAATTGTCAAAAATAGTCCCTGAGCCAAAATTTCAAAAGAAAAATCATCAAAGGTCCTTTTTAAATCATAAGTTATCAAATTTAGTCCTTTGGTGAAATATATAAAAAATTTGAGAAAATTACAAAAATGGTCCTTCAAGTTTCAAATTTGGCAGAATTGGTCCCTGGAAAATGTGAAAATGGCAACATTGGTCCTTTTACTTTTGAAGATTGTCACTTTAAGTCCTTGGAACCTCTTTGATGAATTGGCAGCCAAGGTCCTTGCAATTTCAGAAATGACAACTCTAGTCCTTGTCATTATTAAGACCTTTACACCTTTTTGACTTGTCATAACTCAAATGGACCCCTGCCATAACAATTGGACCCCCATTTTGAACCCCCTTTTTGATATTAAACCTCTGGTCAACCCCTCCAGTCAAAACAAACACCCTTCACGGGTTTCCCTCCTTTTCACCCTCTTCCCTGCCAAACCTGCAACACTCAAGCACCTACAATACTTTCCCCCCATCATCACAACCTATTCCTATCCTCCAAACACAAGCCTCCAAAACTCAAGAGACATCTTTCCCCTGTCACAAGTTATCAGAACCCATGTGCAAGTTTTGGCGCCAAACTGGGAAAGCAATGGTGGAGATCAAATAAACCAAATCAATGGCCAGGATTGAGGGAGAAAACCCTAATGAAGCTTATAAGAGAGAGGAAAAGAGAAGAGGAGGATTGTCACTATTTTTTAGACCATTTTACTTAAATTCATGTAATCGTTTTAACTTTTTAATGTAATCTTTTAAGCTGGGTTTCAGGCTTTTGTGTAATGAACAAGCAAGTTGTGTATCAACTCATTAGTTTTAGCAATCAAATTCCAATTTTATGATTTCTTTGTGTTTCCCGCCAAAATCATGTTTTGTCAAAATTAAGTTTTAAGCTGTTTGAGTGATTCAAGATTACTTGTTTTAGCTCCTTAAAAGTTATTTAAGTTAGGTGGAACAACTTCTGTGGGTGTTGAATGATTTTCATAAGTGGTCAACAAAAAGTCCACTTTGATCGCAAAATGTGTAGTGAATTTGAATTCTTGGTATTGATGGTGGAAATGGGGTGAGATCGGTTGCATTTGAGGTTGATATCAAGGTTGAATAGATTAGATTTGATCTCATTATCATGCCATTGTGACGATAAACTAGTAAGTCCAATTATGCTTCATTATTTTTAATCCTCCGTATAACTATAGTGATTCTTTGCTTGTTGATCTTAGAGTAGTTTAGTTCATTGTTTTCCGGCTTGTTTGATTGGTAGTTATCCTTGTTCACCTAAGAAGTCTCTCGCACCATCTCGGGTAGGGGCTTGGATTAGACCAAGTTTTGTTTAATCAGTATGCTCATAGCTAGTTAAGATTTAGTGTTAGGTAGTCTTCTACTTGCATAATTCGGGTTCTCTGTCATCACGTCATGGTTCGATTACTAGAGATTTGTTTAGTGAGAGTTACCAATAGGAGACCATAACCGGGTTTGGATCGGTCTTAAACATATGCTAGAGCCTAGCTTAGTGGGTAAGATCAATCCCTTTAGTCTAATTTGGCTTCAGAAGTCCATAGTTGT
Organism: Chrysanthemum lavandulifolium; assembly: GCA_022545495.1. Taxonomy (NCBI): domain Eukaryota; kingdom Viridiplantae; phylum Streptophyta; class Magnoliopsida; order Asterales; family Asteraceae; genus Chrysanthemum; species Chrysanthemum lavandulifolium. Next base: position 29,150,423 of record CM040243.1, on the reverse strand, counting down.
CTCAAAAGAAAAAAAATTAAAAAATCGTTTACATGGTCAATTGGTAGCAGTGAAGATAGCGCGAGATCTTGACTTTTTACATGATCAATTGGAATGGACGGTCCAGATCTATCCCGCACATCCGCACGAATTAAAAAATCCGCACTGATCCTCATCCTCACTATATATATATATATATATATATATATATATATATATATATATATATATATATATATATATATATATATACATATATAATTGGACCTTGCACAAATTCAAATAATTCAATTAAGGCCATACGTAATTGAAACTTGTTCCAACGAAACTAACTTTTACTTATTCAAAAATAATGAATTTGACAAATTCATATAATTTGTGAATGTGAATTGATAAAATGTTAATCAGAACATGTTTTTCTAATTTAGTTTTTATCTCTAACTATTATACATTGTACATAGTATATTAGACTTGGTAATTTAAAAATCATATGTAACCCTCTACAATTAATAAATTATTAATTTATCGATATAATAATATCTCGCTAAATTAATAAAATATCGCAGTCCCAAAACAATTAATTTATAGAGGTTTTAATGTATGTGTATAATCTTCAAGACAATTTATGACGATCGAAGGCCATGATCCCATGAGTTTGAAGTGCCATTATATTTTCCATGCATGTAAGTGTGGCTAGCATTTCCACAACGTAAGAAATAATTCCAGATCTAAAAGTCGTACATAAAATTAAGTATAATTATATTGTTATGGATTTTAGTATGATCATCATTTATTTACACTCTTTGTGATATGGATTTGTTCATCCGTCAACTATTTTTTGAATGAACCATATAACCTGGGCTAGAGGTGGCAGCTATAATCCATTCACCTATAAATTGGTCGACTATGTTTTATCTCCAATGGTTCAAATGGGTAAAGACAAGAGACTTAGCTTAAAAAGGTAACGGATCAAACGGGACAGAAGATATATAGTGTATGTTTACATACTAGCTAGTTATCAAACAAATCAAATTTTTTGGACAAGTATTGGGTTAACCAACTAGACCAGTGTAAAACATTTAACCATTTTGAACCATTATCAATCTTCCGACCAGACACATTTTGCCAACTCTAGTATCATCCCTGAGAGTTAGTCCCTTGAAGATTTTATTGACGTATGTAACTTGCTTATGGTTTTGAATACAAAGCTTGCAAATGATGTGTTGGTGGACGGAGAACCCAAATGGGGATGAGTTCAAGCATCACCTTGCTAGAGGCTCGATTACTTGTGGCAGGATGAAGATGGGATGAAAATGCAGAGTTTTGGGAGCCAACTATGGGATTGCATACTCGCAACTCAGGCAACAATCGCTAGTGATATGTCGACGAATATGGGGATTTGTTAAAAAGGTAACTTGGCCTGTAAATATTAGAGGGGCTAATTTTGCCATTGTTTCATTCTATGGTTTAGCTGTGTTGATAGTTTGGGAAGTAGATAGCAAAGTAATGGAAGAAGGAGGGTTAAAGTTGTCAAGATGAAACATAGTCATTGAAGGAGCTATAAAAGGAGAAAAGACTAAAGTCTTCTCTCATAATTCTGCTTACCTCTCTCTCTCTCTCTCTCTCTAAACTCTTATTATCTCTCTTAAAAGTTGCAAACCCTAGTTTTTGTGATAACTAATCATCTTGGTTAGTTATTTCATTGTGTTGATTTTTTCTATTATCTGATCGAGATCAGATTCATTTGTTCTTAGTTTTGTACTGATTAAGATCACTTTCAGTTATAAACTTTATTTTGCTGGTTAATAAAGGTTTTATACTTGTTAAATTTTATTTCTTTACATGGTAGCAATATAAGGTTGTCTAATCTTGCTCTAAAACTGATTTCTGAAAAATTAGGGTTTTGAAAAAAACTGAGGATTTTCTATAATAATTTGATATCTTTCGATTAACTTGTGTTAGTTGATATATCTAGCGTTTTATTGGTCATCTTCAAAAGATTTTGTAGAATGCCTAATTTTTTGAAAAATAAGGGTTTGGGATAATTTGGGGCTTTTATTCTTTAAAGGCTTCTGTGGTTGATTAAGTCAGTTCAATTAATAGATCTAGTGTTCTTTGATTGATTGGAAGTGATTCTGGGTGGTTTGCCTAATTTAGAGAAATTAGAGTTTGTTGATTACTAGATCTGGGTTGATATTTATTATATCCTTTGGCTAAGTGAATCAAGGGTGTAGTAGGCATGTTATTCCGCTGTTGTTTTTTCTTTTGCGTGCACTATAACACCTCTCACGCTCTCTCTTTAATTTATGTCTTTTATTTTCTTGCATTAGATTGTCGGAGGATAGGATTGGGACACATTGGAAGTTGATGATTGATTGTTGTGGTGATTATGTATATTAGTTGTTTATTTTTTTTAATTCTTGTTGAGATTGCTTGTGTGCTCCCTTGACCTACCACTATAGTGGCAAGGAAATTCTGGGAACTATCTTCTCTCCCTTCTTGTGTGCTTGTTTTTTGATTATTTGTTATCATGTATGTTCATGGTGGTACACCTCCTGGTTCCGATGAGGATGATATTTTTGAACCTATTGTTATTTTAATTAGTAAGCTTGATATAAGTCACCTTTTGCATTTACACACTAATGACTCTGCTACACTTACTGTCATATCTGTTTAACTTAAAGGAACTGAAAATTATAATGTTTGGTCTTGTGCAATGCTTTTGGCTTTAGAGGATAAAAATAAAAACTAGTTTTATTGATGGGACTTGCACAATATCACATACTGATGAAGTTTTGGGCAGACAATGAGATAGGGTAAACGCTGTTGTGCTTGGATGGATTTTGAATTCCATATCAGTGAAGTTATTTTTGGGAAAAATCTTTTCTAAAAGAGCCTCTAATGTTTGGACTGAACTACAAGAAACTTTTGAGAGGGTTAATGGGTCTGTTACTTTTAACCTATACCATAAAACTAACTCTTTATCTCAAAATGGTACTTCTATTGCCGAATACTTTAATAAATATAGTACTTTGTGGAAAGAGTTTGATGCTCTTGTCAAATTACCCAGATGTACTTGTCATGCATCTGAGGATTTTAAAAAACATAACCAGCTTATGAAACTAATGCAATTCTTAATGGCCTTAGATGATTCTTACATGGAAATAAAAAGTAATTTTTTTTCAGAGACCCATCACCTGATGTTAAAGGGGCTTTTGCCATTATATCTAGTGAGGAATCTCACAAAGCCGTGGTTACTGGTTTAGGGGATGGTACCTCTCAGAGGTCTCAGTCCTATGTGTTTAATTCCAGTGTGGCCAACAGAGGGAGTTCTTAGAGGCCCCAAACCTCTGGAAATTCCTTCAGACCTAATAATGTAACCAGACTTAGTAATGGGAATAATAATGGGATTAGGAGAAATAATGGTGGACATGTTTTGGTTTGTGAGCATTGTGGGTTTAATGGTCATACTATTGATAGATGCTTCAAATTGATTGGTTACCCTACTGATTTTGGTGAAAAGCGTTCTGGTAGTTTTAACAATCAGGGTGTTCAAATATTTAACAAAAGGTTTATAAACAACAATAACTCTGTTGGCTCTAGTTCCACTTCCACTTTTTCTGATGAACAGATTTCAAAATTGAAATCTTTGATAAAGGACAATTCTATTAATACTGATGGAAAAGGCAAAGGTATACATGTCAATATGGCAGGTATAGTTTGGGGCATTTACATATATATCTTTGCAAAATTCAAAAATTACATATATATCCTTTTGATGCATTAAAAGCATTGTACTTTATGCATCAAAAACTTGTAAAAAGGATATATATGTAATTTTGAAATTTACAAGGATATACATGAAATTATGCCTAGTTTTAAACAATGGTAAATTTTTTAACAAAAACTTCAAAAAAAAATTCCAACAGTCAGCATCATTTGCACTTGTGCATAATGGCCTAATTGTTGATTCTAGTGCCAACCAACACCTTACTTACACTGATAAAGATTTAGTTAATGTTATTGACATTTCATACCTTAAAATCAATGTTTCTCATCCTAATCGAACAAAAGCTTTGATTACTTAGGTAGGAAATCTTATTCTTACTAATTCTTTAACTCTGTATGATGTGTTAGTTGTTCCAAAATATTGTGTTAGCCTTATGTCAGTTCATAAAGTGGCTAGAGACAGCAATTTTATTGTGGCTTTTGATGAGTCAAAGTGTTATGTTTTATCTCAGTATTTGAGGGATGTGAAACTTCAGGGGATTGGTAGAAAATCTGATGGGTTGTATTATTTTGATAAAAATCAAGGTAATTTTTTAAGAAAAGACAAAAATGTTCAGTTTTCTAGTTTGTCCAAATATTTGTGGCACTACAGGCTTGGTCATCCCTCTGATCAGGTTTTAAATGTTTTAAAAACTGATATTGTTTTTGAAAATAAAGAGAATGTTGCTTATTGTGAAGTTTGTCAAAAAGCTAAACAAATCAGTGAACCTTTTCCTTTAAGTGAGCATAAGACCTATATGCTTGTTGAACTTGTTCACCTTGACCTTTGGGGTCTTATAGGGTTGTTGGTAATGAAAGTTATAGGTATTTTTTTACCATTGTTGATGAATTCACTAGGGTTGTTTTGGTTTATTTGATTAAGACCAAAGATTAAGTTTTTGATTGCATTTATGCCTTTTTTAATCTGACAAAAAATTAGTTCAAGAAAACAGTTAAATTTTTTAGAAGTGATAATGGTACTGAATTTGTTAATAATAAATGTAATGAGTTTTGTGTTACCAATGGCATAATACATCAAACTTCATGTGCTTATACTCCACAGCAGAATGGGATTGTGGAAAGGAAACATAAGCATCTGCTTAATATCGCCAGATCCCTTCTGTTTCAGGGGGAATTCATTTGAATTTATGATCTGAATGCATTCTTATTGCATGTTACTTGATTAACAGGTTGCCATCTTCAGTGATGAATGGGAAATCTCTTTACAATGTGGTTTTTAATAAAAAAAAATGTTCTTTAAATCACTTAAGAGCTATTGGTTGTTTATGCTTTGCTACTGTGCTTAATAATCATGATAAATTTAGTAGAAGGTCTGAAAAATATGTTTTAGTTGGATACTCTTCCTTTAAAAGGATATAAACATTTCAGTCTTGAAAGGAAACAATTTGTGTTTTCTAGAGATGTAGACTTTTTTGAAAACGTGTTTCCTTTTAAGACAAAACCTGTTTCTGTGAGTGAGACAACTAATCAGGATTTGGATCATGCAAACTTTTTTGATAAAGTTGTGTATGATAATCCTGACATACCCAATTATGAAAATAATAAATATGCAAGTTCCTCAGATGATGGTAGCAACTCTTTTCATGAAGGCAGTTCCACTATTGACCCTTTAGAGGAAAATATGGGGTATCCTCAGGGTTTCAATGGTTCTACCCTTGAAAATGAGATGGCTGCAACTTCTGGGAATGATAATGCGTACTATGAGGGTATTTCTTAAAACATTCCATTCACAGAAATTGAGAATATTGTTCAAACTAAACCTTTTAGGAGGTCTAAAAGATCTCATGTTTTTTTTCAAAATAAGTATAATGAGTTTGTTGTTGATTCTAATGTCAAATTTGGACTTGAAAAATTTGTGAGTTATGCCAATCTTAGCTCTGAAGACTTTTGTTTTGTGAAAAAGTTAAATAAGATTTCTGAGCCTAAAAACTATTAGGAAACTTGTAAGGAGCAGTACTAGAAAGAGGCAATAAACAAAGAAATGAATGGCTTATATGAAAATGATACTTTTGAAATCACTAATCTCCCTTGTTTACAAATTCAAGTTAGTTACTAGAGCTAGTTGTTACCTAAAAACGACAATGGAACTCTTTAACTAGGTGTTAGGAATCAGAAATTCCATAAGTCAAAGAGTCGGTCACCCCAAGTATTATCTAGCAAATGCTAGCTCGCAGACTTGTCTCTATCTATGTTAGTTATTAAAGTAGTAGTAGCGTAGATTAGTATAGTGCAACACCGTGGAGGAAGGACGGGTCTTTACCCATTGTATCCACGATCCACGAGCCGTCGGGAGGTCGTTTAGTCGTAACCTATAAATACCCTCTACCTTGCAAGGTAGAGGTTGGATGTTCTTTGGTAATCTAATATTCCACAAGTTTCTCTTACTAGAATATCCCACTTTCTCTCTCTCTAAAATCATCTATAAGCTCATTGTGTTAATGTTATGATATGTAAGTGAAATCCAATATCTTACAATTGGTATCAAGAGCCATGGTTAGATCATATCTTGCACATCTTTGGATTTCTAGTGGTTTTTAGGTGGTTTTGAGTTTGAAAAAGTTTAGTGGTTTGTGCATCATTTGGTTGATTTCTTGTGTTAAAGCTTGGATTTTGTTGGTACTTTTATGTTTAGAATCATCACAAGTGTTTAGGTTTTCATTTGGTAAGCTTGAATCATCTTGGTTGGGTTGTTTTTGGATTGAAAAGTGATGTTTATGTTGTTTTTCATGCTAGCGACTTGACCTACGGAGTTGTTTCTTAGTAGCGACTTGCTTTGCAATTTTGTAGCGAGTTACGCTTTGGAGCTAGCGACTTAGGCCTAGCGACTAACGGTACAAGTGGTGGACTCTCCACTACGGGTAGCGACTTGGTGTTAGCGACTTGGTGCATGGCGAGTTGCTCTTTAGCGACTTGAATCTTTAGCGACTTGTCTAGCAATTCTTGCCAAAATTTTGCTAGCGACTTAAGGCTTAGCGAGTTACTACTTAGCGACTTGCATTTGTTTAGCGACTTGAGACTGTAGCGACTTGGTGGTATAGCGAATTAGGTGTTGGCGAGTTGGTGTTAGCGACTTGGAATTATTGCTATTTAGTTGCTAGCGAGTTGGTTCAAAATCTCTAGCGACTTGGGGGTTCGTAATTTGATACTAACATCTTAGATACTTGGTATTTTTCTACTGGGATTTCCCATAACTTGGGGAGTAATTCTAAATATCACAATGTCAGTCATCACTGATCTTTTAATCACCAAAGTACTTGCTCTCTATGACACAACACAGAATAGTGAAACAGAATGCTTCCCTGAATGCTCGACATTTAATGATTCAACATCGATTAATCAAAACAACTCAAATGACTCACTCTTAATGTTTGCAAATGATGCTAAGAATATGGAATGCACCTGTGAGCCCTTTCAACATCTCAGTCAGCTTCTCAAACTACAGTTATCTACAACTATGGATCGAACAAGTTGTGCCATCCTTCGTCGAGGATTTTCCCACTGTGACAAGAACTGTTTACTTAACTTAGAACGATCGAGGTTTCAAATTACCAAAGAAAAGTTCTCAACCGATGAGTCTCATGCCGCACTTCAAACTATCTTCAATCAATTTCACCACTTATCAGGAAGAATATTCCACGATTTTGATGATATCATGGTGGAATATCATTCAAGAAACACACGGAATGGAAATTCATGAGTTGAAACTCATTTATTCAACTTATGGGTAATATGGAAGCATACATCAAGGAAGCCGCAAAGAGAATAACAAAATTTGAATAAATTGAATGAGTACCAAGAGACACCATGGAGCAATTGTGACAAGTCATGCAACATTCCAGTTGAACCAATGAATGACACCGATTGCGAAATCTCGGTTGTAATGAAAAGGATGAAGACAACGACCGATCTCAAATACTCGAGTCGAGAAAAGGTATCATTCGATAAGGTACACTTAGCGATCACATAAATTCTCATGAAAAGGTACGACTCTTACTCGAACATAACATCGTAAAATCGATCTTGGTTGTGCTCGAATCTAATGCAAATATCATGATTGAAAAAAGGTATATGATGAGCTTTCAAACAAGTTTTCGATTCTTGAAAAGCATTGTATCTCACCGCAAATTGAAATACAACAAAAGGATGAAATTTTTATGCAAAAACCTTGTACTAATCGGAACTTCGAATTTTGAGAATTTTTGAAATTAATCGGTTAAAATCCTGATTCGGGACAAAGATTCGACCATTAGCAATATGAAATTAGTTCTTTCGAAGTCCGGAAATATGATTTGTCATGAGATGTGTGATACACTAGAATCTAGAAATTCTTAACTAGCTCTATGTGTGTCCAACCTACTAAGAGAAAATGAGCATTTAAGAAAGAACCTTGAGGAAACAAACTCTAAGTTATTCACCAATCTAACCTCTTGATGAAAGACATTGATGACCTCAAAGCCCAAATTCGGGATAAGAGCTTCAATATTGTTGCCCTAAAAATGAGCTTAGGAAGTACATTGGAAATAGGATGAACACTAAGTTTGCAAAACCTTCAACTTTGGGAAAGTCAAATGTTCGAACCACTCGAAACGAATCATTATTAAACAACCTAATGCCTTTAGGTGCGAAAGAGTTAAACCATTGAAATCTAAGCTTACCTCCCAAGTTGATAATATGTCTGTTTTGTCAAAACCACCACTTCATTGCCTAGTTCGGATATGATGAATCTCAAACCTCGGACTTATGTTCAATACTCTCGGATCGAAATGCAATAAGTATAACTAGCTCTCATGCAAAACATCATTTGGTGATCAATCCCTAAGAAATACTCTAATCACAAAAGGACAAATAGTCAAAACAAGGTTGTGCACTCATTTAGTTCAACTAATAGTGGTTTCAAATGGATTCCCACCGCGATTTTTTAAGTTTACGGGACTTAAACGAACTTACATTCCTAGATCATGCCTCAGTGGATTCCCACAGAAAACTCTTCAAGAATGTAGAACCTAATAGGATCCCCATTAATGATACGTCGTGTTATCTTGTGATGCATCCAAATGTGAGATTAAACATGTCACTAACCCTTCTATGTGCAATTCTACATGTGCTTCTGCTCTCGCCTTTTTTCGGTACAATGCTCAACTCAATCGGGAACTTCATGACATGGTTCCCATCGAAATGAACATAGCTCATTCAGGAGTTATAGCTTGCCAGAGTTGATGTACTTCTTACTTTGACTCCTATTTATCTTGAATCAGGACTCGCTCTTTTATATCTGTGTATAAATCAAGTTTAAAAAAAAAATTAGAGTCTTATATACCTTTTATTTATGTCATTCTTTTAAATTCACAATTTTATCATTTTCCTCAATCTAATAAAGAATACATTCCTTGTTATCGATAACATCTACGGTCCTAGAAATGTCATTCAATAATGGCACGGGATCATAGATGAAGTTCGAACAAATGATATATTCTTGTTTTAACGAGGTTGGTTAATGTCAATCAATGGTTTTTGATGACATTGATTGAGGGGGAGATTTTGTATTAGTTTTTCTTGATTATCTATGCCATTGGCTTCATCTTTGGTTATGATGTTTGCTCATTTGTAAGTTGTGGTTGTGTCGGCTTTTGTGACTAATCGTTATGCTTTTGTAACTATCTCGGTTATGGTGTTTCTCTCAGTTATAGGTTGTGGTCGTATCTTGCTCATGTGATTATCCTTGTGTACCCATGTATTGAGTGCCTTGCATTAAATGCTTATTTGATTAAATGTTTATTTGATTCATGGTTATCATTGTGATTATCTATGTTAGAGACTTAGTCTAAAATCCTTGTTAGCAACTTACCACTCTTGCCTCTAAACCACAAGGATCGAATGTGTCAAATAGCCAAAAGAGTTTTGCACTAGCGACTTACCACACTTCACTCTAAAACCACAAGGACCGAATGTGTCAAATTGCCAAAATTCCTTCCTTTACCCCTAGCGACTTACTAATTTTTTATTTCTTAAATAAGTTTTTATCTTTTCTTTTTCTCTTTTCTCTCGTTTTTTTTCCTTCTCGTCAAAATAAAAAATTCATCTTAGCGATTTAACAGTGGTATGTCTCGAATCTCTCCTTATTTGTTCTCTCTTACGCGATTGTGTTTCGTTTCTAACTTGTCATTTTAACCAGATCCCTCCGAGCTCGTGAAATGTGACTGTTTGATTCCCACCTAGGTTCGATTTATCATGTAATCGTGTTTTGATGTTATTATGATGTTGCAAGTGTACAAATTGTTTGGTATATCTTATCTTGAGTGCTTGCTAATTTGTTTCCATGTACTGGTGGTGAATGATTGGTGGTTTGGGTCGTTTATTTGTTGAGATTATAAGTGTTCTTGGTAGCGACTTAGGTAGTGTTATTGATTGCGTTATTGTTCTTGATGGCAACTTAACGTTGTTCTTGGTAGCGACTTAGCTTTAATGTTCATCGTGGCAAGTTAGCACTCAACTTAGCGACTAAGTTGCTGTGGCGAATTAGTGTATTATATTCTGGCGACTTGGGTAGCGACTTAGTTGTCAGCGACTTGTCTTTACAATTTAGCGAATTAGTAACGTTAGCGACTTAGTTAACAGATTTGTAGCGATTTGGTTATGTTACTATTCATGGCGACTTGTCTCTACAAGTTAGCGAATTAGTAACAGTAGCGACTTAGTTAACAGATTTGTAGCGACTTGGGTATGTTACTGTTCATGGCGACTTGTCTTTACAAGTTAGCGAATTAGCATATATATAGTGACTTAAAGAGCTAAACTATTAGCGACTTGTCTGTGGTACTAGTGATGGCGACTTGTCTTTACAAGTTAGCGACATTGTTCACTTTCATGTTGCGAATTAGTCGGTTTAACGACTGTCTATCTATAACTTTATACATGTTTGGTGGATCTTTTAGGGTCTAGGGTTATTAAAATGTTTAAAGGTTTATTGCTAAAGTTGATCTCATTCTCACAATAGTTAGGATCTCCTGATTCAACTTGTTGAGTCAACATACTCTATGTAATCTGCTATGACATTTCTGTTTAGGCAAACGGTACTTGGTTTCTCTCACGACAACCAAATGTTACTTTTTTCCTCATACATATTTGTTATATCACTTCTACATTTGCATCTTGGCTCATGACATGATCCCTTTGTAATGCACTCTTTAACCTTTTAATCCCTTATCTACTCATCGTGTGAAAATCTATCTAAAGGATTCTACTTCATTGAAATATCTCACTTATGCCACTCAATCATTCTCTATATGAGTTTTGGGGACTCCTTCTGAGTTACTATTTCTATGTGTCTATGTCATAAGGGTGCTCTCAATGTTGTCTCACTTATCATCTATTATCTAACTCGTTCCCAATCATTCGGTGATTGTATGTTTACTCGGATCATCAATGGAAAGTTCAAACCCCGAAAAGAGCGTTACCTTCTGGCATCATCCAAAGTTGTTAGGAATTAGAAATTCCGGTATTAAAGAGTCGGTCACCTCAAGTATATGTAATCGTTAGAAGGCTCGTAGTCGTAGTTCTTTTAAGTTAAGTAGTAATTTAGTTAAGTAACACCGTGGAGGACGGACGGTCTTTACCCATCAGTATGCCTCGATCCACGACCCAAAGTGTGGCGAGTTATGTAAGACTATAAATACTCTCTACCTTCCAAGGTAGAGTTGGAGCTCATAATAATATCTTTCACTTTCTCTCACTAAGTTCCCTAAACCTCTAACTTTCTCTCTAGAATTCCATCTATATGCTACTTTGTGTTATGGTTTGATGTGTATGTGAAAAGTTATATCTTACAATTGGTATCAAGAGCCATGGTTAGATCATATCTTGCACATCTTTGGATTTATAGTGGTTTTAGGTGGTTTTGAGTTTGAAAAGTTTAGTGGTTTTGCATCATTTGGTTGATCTCTTGTGTTAAAGTTTGAATTTTGTTGGTACTTTTATGTTTAGAATCATCAAAAGTGTTTAGGTTTTCATTTGGTAGCTTGAATCATCTTGGTTGGGTTGTTTTGGATTGAAAAGTAATGTTTATATGGTTTTCATGGTAGCGAGTTAGTTCACGGATAAGTTTTCTTTGTAGCGACTTGCTTCACAAAATTGTAGCGAAAGTTACGATGTTAAATCTAGCGAGTTAGATCTAGCGAGTTAAAGTACAAGTAGTGGAATCTCCACTACGGGTAGCGACTTAATGGTAGCGACTTGGTCGATGTGAGTTGCTCTTTAGCGACTTGTGTTTCTAGCGACTTGTGTAGCAATTGTCGCCAAAATTTGGTTAGCGACTTGGTCCGAATGTGAGTTACTACTTAGCGACTTGTTTTTCTCATAGCGACTTGGGATTCTAGCGACTTGGTACATCTAGCGAATTAATTGGTAGCGACTTAGTGGATTTGTTTCTAGCGACTTAGAGCTTTATCATCTAGCGACTTGAGTGATTGTTTACGGTTTTCTCTTGATTTAGTAAAATCCGTGAAAGAATCTATTTCCGGTTTAATCATTGAGTTATAAAATCCGTATAATGCATCAACATGTCTACCAACGTCCCTCATCATCTCCATCTTTGTTGAGGATGTACAAGCGGTGGCTCGGATACTCGTCCTCCCATGCTTGATGTAATCGACTACAATTCTTGGGCTCAACGAATCAGTTGTATTGCCTTGCAAAGGAAAATGGTGTCAACATTCTCAAATCCATTGATGAAGGACCATATCGTGTTGAGGCGACTAGAGACATACTTGATACTAATGAAGATGGTACTCTGCTACGGAATGGACGGACCTAAGATGTATGATGAGCTTGATGATAAGGAGAAAAGAGATTCGATGCGTATATCGTGGCTTCAAACATTGTTCTTCAAGGTCTTCCTAAAGACATCTACAAGTCGATCAATCATAACACCGATGCAAAGGTGTTTGGGATAATGTTAAGATGCTTCTCTCGGGTTCGAAATTAACTATGGAAGACAGAGAATCCCAACTCTATGACGAATTTGAGCACTTCAAGATGAAACCAGATGAGGTGTCTATGAGTACTATGAGATTTCATAAGTTAGTGAATGACATGAGGAACATCGAATGACTATGCCTAACATTCACTTTCAACTCAAAGTTTGTGAACAACATGAATCCCGAATGGCACAAGTTTGTCACAAATTGTGAAGCTCACTAAAGGATTGAAGAATACAAACTATGAGCAACTCTATGCCTTCCTCCTTCGAATGAGAGACATGCCATGTTTGAAAAATTGATTCTCAATCGGTTCAAAACCAACCGAGGAGAGACAAGCTCGTCTAATGACTCAACAACTTTCTACTCAAACATTGGAATCACAACCAAAGCATCACAAGTCATACCCTTGGGTAATGGAAATCACAAACTCATTCCCGATCCTATGTTCAAACAAGTCGATGTTGATGCACGCGTGGGTAACATCATTGATCAACTAGCTCTACTCATTAGTCAAAACATGAATTCTCTCCACAAACCAACAACAACCTCGAATCGCATCTAACCCACATAATCAAGCCCACGTTAAAGATGGAAGGATTGTGGTGCAACCAGCTCAGGAAAGACAGTATGATCGGGGAAGGGGTGGTCTTTGGTAGAGGATATGTGCAATCGAATCGAGGAAGGAATGGTAACCAAGGTCAAGCTAAGCCGATCAAATGCTATAATCAGGTGGTGAGGACACATTGCAAGGAACCGCACATCTCCAAAGCGTCCACGAGAATCTTGATTACCGAGATAAGATGTTCATCGCACAAGCTCGGGACAATGGTGCTGCGTTGGATGAAGAGGAATTCTTGTTTCTTCTTTGAGGTAATGCCAAGACCTATGATGCGATGTGGATGAGCGACTATTCGGGAGATAGGTCACAATCATCGAACGCCTTTCAAGTCGTTGTGATGCATACGACTGATGTAGATGATGGACCCACTGCACACACAATCTTTATGGGTAGCATCTCTCAATGGTTTCTCCCAAGATCTCTTCTTCACCATGTGGCCCATCCAAGGACAAACTCATCTCGTAGGTATTAAAGCTATACGATGATGTTGATGTGCAATGATGCATGACAAAGTACAACCAACTCAAACTATTGAATCAAATGTTGAAAATATGGGTAATATCAATATTGTCCCATACGATCAATACGATGAAACAAAGTGAAAGTGAAGTTGTACCAAGTGATGCATCTTCTGCGGTCAACAACGACTATGTCTTTGAAGAATACACCGCATGTGCTCCTGATGATTCCATAATTTACAACTAAATGCCTATAAGGAACGTGTTGCTATTTATGAACAACGCTAAATTTGAGTTGACCACTCGTGAAGCGGAAATGGATGACCAAGTGCGTGCAAGAATTAGAAAAAGTAATTTTAGAGAAGAAGTATTGAAACAAGAATTAAATTCTTTGCAAGAAAAACTTTCTAAAACAAATAAGCAAAACAAGAACTTCAAGAAAATGTGAAAATGCTTAGCAAGAATTTAATGCAAAAGAATCAAAGCTCTTGAGAGATTTTTCTAATCTGAAAACTTTGAAAAACAAACTTGAAAACAAGTTGTACAAGCAAGGAAACACCATTCGAATTGCTTCACATGATCACTAAGCATAGAGTTCTAAGCGATAAGCATAGTGTTCCCATTATAGATAAACCCAACCACGAGTATGGAAAAATAGCAAAAGCAATTTCAAAGTGTTATCTATGATGGAAATGAGATTCTTAAACCTAGACAAAAACCTAGTTGCGTTGAGTGCGAGGATGACAAGAAATTAGATGAAGTAACTAGGGAGAAGATGAATAAGAAACTAAACGATCCTAAATGCAAAGAGAAGAAAGTAATTATCACTCCCATGACTACAAGAAGGAAAACTGGATTTCCTTGAACAAGTTTAAGACTCGGACATTGTTGACTCCAGAACAAGTCTTCCGGAAAATGGATTTAGATAAGCGAGAAAGTCGAAAATATTGTAGAAACAAACCCTCCCCGGAGAAAATGCCTAGAGCGATCGTGTATCCTCCTAATACACCAATGCATCTTGTACCTAGAACAATTGCCACTAAAAGCAAGACATTAATTAGCCAATACGTTATATTTCAACTATTTGTTGATTTTGAGAAAACTTGCAAGAAAAGGATCACACCCACTCGGTATAATGAGAAGGAGAAAGGGTTTGAACAAATGAAAGAATGTTATTTAATCGAAGTCATGCCTTTCTTTAAACTTCTAAAGGATCACTTGAGAGTCTTAAAAGGGATAGAAACGGATATTAAGGGAATGGAAAAGGAATTTGATGCTATAATAGTTGAAATCAATGACTATGAGCGTGCACTAAAATATAATGAGATTGAGAGAAAGAACACGCATACATTAAATGAGAATCTTATTCTTGAATGTGTTGCTCAAGATGTCTTTTCACTTCAAATTGCTCTATTAATGCTTCCAAATTTCATGAACTATCTGTGGCCTGAAAGTCTCCCATGATCGTGTCATTGAGCTTGAAAAACTAATTCTAAACTAAATGAGAAAATTGAACTGGATGATCATGACAATTTGGTTAAACATTTTTCTAAACTAGAAGTTGAGTATTTTAATCTACAACTAAAATATCAACATCTCAAAGAAAATGTCAAAACTTCAAATATCAAGACATCTTCGGATGCTCCAGAGTTTGATGCGCTTTTCAAATTAACAAACGAGATGAACAGATTCATGCTCGGTGTAACACGATCGAAAGTTGAAAGCCCAAATTTCTCAATTAAAGGGTCAAACGAACAATATGACAGCTCCCAAATGCCTCCTTCTTTAGATTCTCGGAATTCTCAAACGTTTCATCTTCAAAACCTAGTAAATGCTTTACAAAAGGAAAACGAAAGTTTTCTAGAAGAGAATGAAAAGGTTAAACGTCATTTCAATGAGTTGTTTGAATCAATTAAAGTCACTCAGTAACAAAAACAACGAACAAATAACTTCATTGCAAAAGGAAATTGAGAATCAAGAGTCGGGTAAAAGGGAAAATGCCAATGATCTATGAGGAAAATGTTGTATCAAAGATTCACTCGTAATAAATATGCTTTATCCATGACATATGTCCCCTCACCTAAGGAACAACAAACTTGCCATTCAAACATATTTCTCATCCCTTAAGGATTGCTTAGAATGCCTGCGTGAGATTGTTGAAGAGGATAAGCTAGAGAAACCTCATGATAATGCAATTGGACATGCATGCTTATATGCCAAACGATCTCAAGAAATCTTAGAATGTTTGATCACAATATGCCCAAAGACATTAGGTGAGAGAGTTAACCCCTTGATTCCATGCTCAATGCCTAAGGCCAAACATGACATGCACTCGATTCCCAATGGTTTGAATGTAAGGAGTAGTGTACCATTGAGTAGTTCAGATTTTAGATCTGTCAATGCTAGGAAAGTGAACTCAAATGTGCCTTCTAGAGTACTAATCTCGGTGCCTCTAGTGTTAAGAAAGTGAACCTTAGTGCACTGCATGTAGTTCGGATCCCAAAGACATCTAAACAGTGGTGCAAAGAGTGGTAAAACAAACTAATGTTCCCATTCCCTACAGAAGTAATCAAGTGACATTAAAGGGAGCAGTCAAAGTCTCAAGACAATACAAGGAATGATAGGACCTCTCAAGCTAAGAATGTGCCTTTGGAAGAAAGTAGAAGAACAATCTAGGAACCTTAAGTTTGAATCGAATAAAGCGAATCGTGTTGATTCTAGTATTAGCCATAAGCGCATCTTGTAATTAATTCAATTCGATACTATTTGCAAAACTTGTAATCGATGTTTGCTTAAATTACATTTCTAATCATGGTTGTGATGTCAATGTTTTGCCTAATGATGTTAATTGTCCGATTAATATTGTTAATGCTAAAATTCATGCTAAAAAGGCTAAAAGGCAAAAGCGAAAGAAAGTTAGAAAACAATGGAAACCCACAGAAGAACATTCATGAGAATAGGTTTTATTGGATACCGTTGGTCATAAGACCAATCGATAATGCCCACTAGAAAATGGATGCCTCTTGGTAGAACTATTCCCTTAAGAAGTGGTCACACCGAAAGCAGGACTAATACGTACACTAGTATTGCATCTACTCACAATGATTCCATTTCCTCACCGTCTCGATATGAATGCTTCTATTTACGATGTGGGTGTTCCAACTGCTGTTACTAACCAAATGGAACCCATTCTTGCATGGGGATCCTAATTATCCGATTATCCATTCTTATGCATGTTCAACCGCAGATCGTTCAAATCGCTTACGTGGTACCGGACTCAGTCGTTCCAAGCATATATTTGGATCTGGGTCACGGCTCATGAACTTCGTGAGCAAATTCATCGGGACTATTAGATTTGGTAATGATCATTTCGGTGCTATTATGGGTTATGGAGATTATGTTGTTGGTGATAGTGTCATCTCCGTGAGTGTATTATGTGGAAGGTCTAGGTCATAACTGCTCTCTGTTGGTCAATTCGTGATTCTCGATCTAAGTAGCCTTGAAAACATACCGCTTCGTTAGAGATCTTAATGGTAAGGCTGCTGAAAGGAACTCGTGGCTCAAACCTTTACACCATCTCTATCGATGACATGATGAGAGCTTCACCAATCTGCTTGTTATCAAAGGCTTCAAAAACAAAGTCATGGTTATGGCATCGTCGTCTCAATCACTTGAACTTGGCACCATCAATGATCTTTCCGTAAAGGACTTAGTTGTAGGTTTACCTAGACTAAAGTATGAAAAGGATCATCTTTGTTCGGCATGTCAATTGGGAAAAAGCAAGAAGTATGCCCATAAACCCAAACCTACTAACTCACTCACGAAGTTCTTCATATGATTCATATGGATTATGTGGACCAATGAGGGTGCGAGAATATCTTTGGGAAGAAATATGTGTTAGTTGTGGTTGATGATTATTCTAGATTCACCGGGTCAAGTTCTTAAGGACAAAGGATGAAACTCGATATCATCATCAAACTCATCAAACAGTGCGAGTTAGACTAAACAAAAGCGTCGAATTATCGAGCGGACAATGGGCGGAGTTTGTCAACAAACAACTTAGTGAATTCTATGAAAGCGTTGGAATCGACCATCAAAAAGTGTTCCACGAACCCCTCAACGAGCAGTGTAGTTGAAAGACGAAATCGTACTCTTGTTGAAGTCGCTAGAACAATCTTGATCTACTCTAAGGTTCCAATGTTTCTGCGAAATCAAGCAATTGCCCTTGCATGTTACACACAAAATGGTTCCACGATTCACACCATTCATGGAAAAACTCCATATGAACTTGTCCACAACAGAAACCTAATCTATCTTTCCTTCGTGTGTTTGGTGCCTTGTGCTATCCAACTAATGAGGTCAAGACTTGGGCAAACTTAGAGCTAAAGGCGACATTGGAGTATTTGTAGGATATGCACCAAACAAAAGGGATACCGAATCTACAACAAAAGAACCGAAATATCATGGAAACAATTCACGTTACGTTTGATGGTGACCGGTCAAATGGCTCGGACACTCCAGGACCCGCACTTCAAAAGCAGTCCTATTGGTTCATCCTTGTTCCAAACTCCTCTCAAGAAAGCTTATATGTACCTCCATCCGAAGATGATGTAAAGAAATTGTTTGATCCAATGTTTGATGAAGCGTATGAGCCTACTACTAATGAGGTCTTGATCCTACAACGAGGATGCTCATATTCCGATGAATGAAGTCAATCCATCGCCAATATCTCGTAAGTCAAGCAGCACTGCTTGATCCTTGATCTCATCAACAAATCATCATTCTTCAAATGTACATCATGGAAATGTTTACGCATCAATGATGAAGTTAATCCCTGCGACTCTCAAGATGCTCCATTTGAAAACATATTTGCTACTCACGAATCATCATCGAACCATCTTCTTGAGACATCGACTCGCTACCTCGGTTCCTCAACAAATGCCACATGAACACCTCGGAAAATGGACTCACGATCACCCATTAGACAACATCATTGGTAATCCCTCTCGTCCCAGATCAACCCGAAACAACTTGCAACCGATGCCTTATGGTGTTTCTTCAACTCCGTACTATCTAAGATCGAACAAAAGATGTTAAAAGCTGCTATGAATGAAGATAGGCGGTTCAATGCTATGCAAGATGAAATTCATGAGTTTGATCGTCTTGATGTATGGGAGTTAGTACCGCTCGAGGCGTGCTATGATTATAGCTCTAAAATGGATCTTCAAAGTAAAACTTGATGAGCATGGTGATGTGTTGAAGAACAAGGCTCGATTAGTTGCTAAAGGATATCGTCAAGAGGAGGTATAGACTTTGAAGAATCTTTTGCTCGATTGCTCGAATCGAGGCAATCGGAATCTTTACGGCTAATCGCCGCTAGTAAGAACATGGTAGTTTATCGGATGGATGTAAAGGCGGCATTTCTAAGCGGAGATCTTAAAGAAGTCGTCTCGTCGGTACCAACCCGAAGGATTTGTGAATCAAGAGCATCCTACTCACGTTTATCGTTTGAAGAAGGCTCTTTACGGTTTAAAGCAAGCTCGAAGGGCATGGTATGATACACTATCAAAGTTCCTTCTATCAACCGGATTCATCAAAGGAGCATTGATCCTACATTGTTCACCGGAAGTCGAGCAAACATTTGATTCATGTTCAAATTTATGTTGATGATATTATTTTGCCTCGACCGACCCAATGGAATGTGATCGTTTTCAAATGAAATGAGTTCAAAGTTTCAAATGTCAATGATGGGACAAATGTCATTTTTCTTGGGATTACAAATTTCACAAAGTCCGGAGGCATTTTCATAAATCAATCTAAATATGCAACTGAGATTTTAAAGAATTTGGATTTGATTCATGTGACCTGTTGACACCCCCATGATTGATCGAACCAAACTAGATGAGGACCTCTCGGGGATCATGATTGACCAAACTAAATATCAGTATGATTGGATCCTCGATGTATCTCACGCTAGTAGACCCGCACATTTTGTTCTCTGTGTGCATGTGTGCTAGATACCGGCTAAGCCTACCAAAAGCACCTTGAAGCGATTAAGCGGGTCTTCGGTATCTCAAGGAACCATCAATATGGGACTATGGTGCCGAAGGACACCGGTATGTCACTAACGACCTATGCGAATGCCGATCATGCGAGTTGTCAAGATACACGTCAAGTACGTCGAGGTGCTCGATTTTGGGTGATAAACTTGTGAGTCTGGTCTTCAAAGAAGCAAATGAGTACTTCTATTTCCTCTGGAGGTGAATACATAGCCATGTCATCTTGTTGTGCTCAAATCTTATGGATGAGATCTCAATTATCGACTATGGCTTTGAATTCAACAAAATCCCCGCATCGTGATAATAAAAGTGCTATTGCTCTCTCATGCAATAACGTTCAACACTCAAGAGCAAAGCATATCGACATTCGACATCATTTCATCGAAGCAAGGTGGAAAAAGGTGTGGTGGAACTATATTTTGTGAGTCCGAATATCGGTTAGCGAGACATCTTCACCAAAGCTCTTCAAGAGAACTTTTGAGTTTATTCTTCCACGACTTGGGTTGAAAAGCCTTCAACCAGAAACTCTCAAACGTCTTCGGGAGGAAGGCGAGAGTAAAGGTCTTTCTTCATCTATCTCTTGTACATATATATTTGAAAACAAAATACAAAATATAAAACTTTCAAAATCCATAAAATTTAAAAAATTGAAAATTCTTCAAAAATATTGTCATTTTGTCATGTTTCTTCCGGTTCGATAATATCTACGGTCTTTGTGCCGTCATTCAAAGAATGACACGGGACTTTAGATGTTGTTCGAATTTTGTAAAAAAAAAAAAAAAAAAAAAAAAAATTTTTTGGGAGAAAGAAATGGTTTATTGTCATCTTGAGCAATAACCGGTTTTAAAGAAAGAACGAGCCATGTTTTACCATGTTTTCAAATCCTATGCTCTAATTTATAAACTCCTATCTGCGAAAACTAAATGCTTTGAAAATAACTCAATCTCTATTTTTGATAATCATCGTGACTTATTTGTCAAAATCTCTATCTCTCAATCAACAACCTCGTCATTGATTGAGGGGAGAATGATTTCAATTAAATTAAAAAGGTTATTTGGCATTAAATTGTTTTCAAAAGATATACATGCATGTTTATAAATGGAGTTTAAAGTCTTAAAATCCGATCCTTATCGATTCAAACGCTTTCACAATCATGTCACAATTCTCCTTAAAAGCTTTCAAAATCAATTTAAATCTATACGAGATCACAAATCTCAAATGATTTGATAAGTGTGATCGGGGAGAATGTGATTTAAATTAGATTTAAACCGATAATTAGGTAAATGGTTATAAGCGGATGTACATGCTATCACGCCCACATGTGACAAACGATTTCAAATTTTCATGCACATGTTGAGGGGAGCATCTATCTTAAACCTTTGATTTGAAACGCGATCATTCATCTCAATGTGCGGGTTCCTCTAGTATGTGCAAAACTCTTTTCAAACCTCGAGGCACGATTGAGGGAGCAAATTCATGGAAACCTCATCCTTCCGGAAATGCTATACCCACTGATGCGCTGAGGAAGTGATGTTGATATCTTTAGAAAATGGTAATCAAAAGAAGTTAATTCTTTCTCTTGTCTCCGTGCAAAAACATTTTCAAATACTTGATGCACATGTTGAGGGGAGTTCTTGTTCTAAAATATCAAAAACAATTCAGTACAAAATGCTTTGATAATATATCACAAGTATCTCGAATTGATTTTCAAATGGTTTTCAATTGGATCCAATGGCGACGAACAATACCAAATCGACCGACCAACTTTACTTTATGTACGGTGATATAAGGATGATAAGGTTAGGTATTGGTTCCCAAGATCCGCCTGTAAGGAGGGATCTACCGAGGACAATCCACTAGTTAGTGTAGAAGTCCTTGGAGTACGATGATAAAGGAGAAAAATGAGATATGGGAAGAGTGCGGACTAAGGCGAGCTAGTCTTGAATAAACCCAACAAGGTTCTAGCTATGAAGTCTTGGTAAGCTTGAAGGGATTGAAGAATTAAAAAGAATTGAATGAGAAAGGGTGAAAACAAATAGCCTCCATTTATTCAACCTTAGGGCGTAAAACGGGTTTACTTCATATCTCTTGATGGTAACATCGGTATTGAAGACAAGGCGTCATGGACCCGATGGCCTTCGCACTTCAACTTTCAAAACCACTCAGTTCCTCTTAAAAGGACTTGTTTCATTCTCAGGGGGAACCGACATTATCTATCGACTTTCTCTTAGAGATGGTTGATATTGAAGAGAGACCTACTCCCAGTCTCCGCTTATAGGATCCAAATATGCAAAAATGAGTCTAGAGCCACGAGATCATCAATAAATCTCATTAGGACACTTTCAATGAAGACCTCTGTTTCACACAATGTGGAAAGAGATCATATCTGAGTCCTCGCATTATCCTTGTGGTATTGCGGAACATCCGAGTGATGTGTTTACATATTCACAATGAAGATGGAAAGCCTTCGAGCGAACATCAAACAAGCTCCTAGTAGGTGGCATGTGAGATCTATTATATAGATCAACCATGTGACAATCGAATAGAAACAATGAGGCGATTCAATCTCTTGAATCAATCACGGTTCGAGTTATGGATTGACGGATGCCTTTGAAAAACCGGTCGTTGTGCTTAATAAACTCTTTTCTTTAGCACATCGACCGTACTCACTTTTCAAACCAAAAGGTATTTTATGATTGATAATTGATTTTCAATAAAACCTTCGTTGTATTGCAAAACAATTTCTATTGAGCAATACACGATTGTTTTCAAATCTCTTTTCATCAATCGCTGATCTTAAATTCCGGTTCACCAACTCTGTGTTGTCTTCTTTGAGGCGCCCGGTTTGAGAACACGAGAGCATTGCGAAACCACATCAAGGAGATTCTTAGGAATCTACCGATCACAGCAAGATTTATCTTGATCAACGGGAACCGTGGGCTGTGTACCTCAATTCAACGAAAGTGATCAAAGACACTTTTGTGCGATTTATTACGGCTAATCGTTGTATCTGGTACACCGACGTTTGCGGTGATCGAATGAAGCGGTCAATCCATAGCCGCATGCTCACACTACACATTCGTCTCAAAAGAAATCATGATAAGTGCATCAATGTCTCGATATTTTCACTCCATGCTTACGCTTTCTGCCGCCAATATCATGATTCAACAAATGCTTCCGCTACTCGATGAGAAGATATCATGATCCGTAATGTGAGCATGTCGGTCCCAATGTCACAACATCACAATATACCAACACCACAAAGGATATGTCGAGATTGTTGACAACGATGATCTCCAAAGATGGCTCAAACTTATAATCACGTGGATCAAGAAAGACCTCCACTTGGAATAACCAAACATGCAATGTGAAGAATCAATGACTACGAGCTTGGAGCAAAGGACTACATCAAGAATTCAAGATCAATTGTTAAATGTTATATCTATTTGTATTCAATGTAATTTTGGTGCATTATTGAGGTGACCTCCTTTAGGGAGATTGTTAGGAATTAGAAATTCCGGTATTAAAGAGTCGGTCACCTCAAGTATATGTAATCGTTAGAAAGCTCGTAGTAAGTAGTTCTTTGGTTAAGTAGTAATTTAGTTAAGTAACACCGTGGAGGACTGACGGGTCTTTACCCAGCAGATATACCGATCCATGCCCAAAGTGTGGCAAGTTATGTAAGACTATAAATACTCTCTACCTTCCAAGGTAGAGTTGGAGCTCATAATAATATCTTTCACTTTCTCTCACTAAGTTCCCTAAACCTCTAACTTTCTCTCTCTAGAATTCCATCTATATGCTACTTTGTGTTATGGTTTGATGTGTATGTGAAAAGTTATATCTTACAAAAGTTCTCTCAAACGAAGAAATCCTTCCCAGGAGTCAATGGGCTGATATTGGAAAAAGTAACTGTTATATGGACCTACAAAAGCTACAACAAAATCCGATACTCAAAGTGTCTATTGACATCCTCAAGAACACAAACTTCTTGATGCCATTACCAAGCAATGCTCTATTCCCACCATTTACATTCAACAATTACGGAACACCATTCAATGGGACAAAATCACACCAATACACTTGCAAACCGGATGATAGGGAGTTCACGATTGATTCAAAGAATTCTTAGCAAGGCTCTTGGAATCACCCCATGTAACCCCAACCTTCGTTCGAATCTCCACCGGTGCCGACGATCTAATTTTCTTTCTAATTGGTTTGGGTTATCGAGCGGATCTTAAGGGCTTCCAAATCATCACCGGACACATGTATCAACCCCGGAGAGCTATTACAACTATTCTCAACTTGTGCTTATCTGCAAAACATCGTGGTTCGATAAAGTGAGAATTCCCATCTTGCAAATCCTATGGGGAATTGTCAATAGGGTTGATGTGAATGTCTCGGATCGTATTTGGGAAGAATTTTCTTTATCAATGCACACCTTCATATCTGATAGAACAAATTTCCCGAACAAAGCTCTAGGCCGAAAAGAAATGAACAAGCTTGTGATTCCCAAAGACGATTTTCTAAGCTTGTTATCCAAGATTTGCAATTAACTCACAACTTCAATCCTAGGATTGAATCAACTCTACATAAAGCGTAAGATGAATTTGTTTTAGGAAACCCGAAATATGTTCCTAGAGGTATGGATAATGAAATATTTGATTGCCAATTCACGATATTCTACTCACGAAGATATCAAGAAGGACTACTTCAAACAATACAAGAAAAGAGCTACCGGTTCCTCGCTAATGTCACACCCTCTCCTCCACAACCCAATGCTCCCAAGTCCACTTCAGCCTCACAAGCATCCTATGCCTCTCTTCCTAAAAAGAGACTTGAAAGGTGTAGGATATTAGTTTTCACATACACATCAAACCATAACAACAAGGTGGCGTATAAGTGGAATTCTAGAGAGAGAAAGTTAGTGGTTTAGGGAACTTAGTGAGAGAAAGTGAAAGATATTATTATGAGCTCCAACTCTCTACCTTGGAAGGTAGAGAGTATTTATAGTCTTACATAAATCGCCACACATCGGGTCATGGATCGGGCATACGGTGGGTAAAGACCGTCTGTCCTCCACGGTGTTACTTAACTAAATACTACCTAACTTAAGAATTACTACGACTACGAGCTTTCTAACGATTACATATACTTGAGGTGACCGACTCTTTAATACCGGGAATTTCTAATTCCTAACAATCTCCCCCTAAGGGAGGTCACCTCAATCATGTACCAAAATTACATTGAATACAACTAGATAATACATTGACAATTGATCTTGCATTCATGATGTAGTCCTTTGCTCCTAAGCTCGTAGTCATTGATTCTTCACATTGCATGTTTGATTACTTCAAGTGGAGGTCTTTTACTGATCCACGTGATAATAATTTTGAGCCATCTTTTGAGATCATCAGCTATCAACAATCTCTGAGACATCCATTGTGGTGTTGTGACTTTGGGACCGACATGCTCACATTCTGGATCATGATATCTTCTCATCCGAGTAGCGGAAGCATTTGTTGAATCATGATATTGGCGCAGCAGTAGAAGAAGCATGGAGTGAAAATATCGAGTCATTGATGCACTTATCATGATTTCTTTTGAGGTGAATGTGTAGTGTGAGCATGCGGCTATGGATTGACCGCTTCATTCGATCACCGCAAACGTCGGGTGTACCGCATACAACGATTAGCAATAAATCGCGCGAAGTGTGTTTTGATCACTTTCGTTGAATTAGGTACACGCCCACGGTTCCCGTTGATCGAGACAAGTCCGCTCTGTGATCGGTAGGATTCCTAAGAATCTCCTTGATAGGGTTTCGCACTGTTCTAGCGTTCTCAAACCGAACATCTCAAAGAAGACAACACGGAGTGAGTGAACCAAATAATTTTAAGTCCATCGATTGATGAAGAGAGATTTGAAAAACAATCGTGTATTGCTCAATAGAAATTGTTTTTGCAATACAACGAAGGTTTTGTTGAAAATCAATTATCAATCATAAAACACCTTTTGTTTTGAAAAATGAGTACACGGTCGATGTGCTAAAGAAAAGAGTTGTTAAGCACAAAGACCGTTTTTCAAAGGTATCCGTCAATCCATAACTCGAACTGTGATTGATTCAAAAGATTGAATCGCCCCATTGTTTCTATTCGGTTGTCACATGGTTGATCTATATAATAGATCTCACATGCCACCTACCGAGCTTGTTTGATGTTGGCTCGAAGGCTTTCCATCTTCATTGTGAATATGTAAGCACATCACTCGATGTTCCGCAATACCACAAGGATAATGCGTGGGACTCAAGATATAATCTCTTTCCACATTGTATGAAACAGAGAGTCTTCATTGAAAGTGTCCTAATGAGATTTATTGATGATCTCGTGGCTCTAGACTCAATTTGTGCATATTTGGATCCTATAACGGAGACTAGGAGAGGGTCTCCATCTTCAATATCAACCATCTCTAAGAGAAAGTCGATAGATAATGTCGGTTCCCGTGAGAATGAAACAAGCCCTTTAAGAGGAACTTGAGTGGTTTGGAAAGTTGAAGTGCAGTCGCCACCGGGTCCATGACGTCTTGTCTTCAATACCGATGTTACCATCGAGAGTATATGAATTGAACCCGGTTTACGCCTCTAAGGTTGAATAAATGGAGGGCTATTTGTTTTCACCCTTTTCTCATTCAATTCTTTTAATTCTTCAACCCTTCAAGCTTACCGAGACTTCATAGCTAGAACCTTGTTGGGTTTATTCCAAGACTAGCTCGGTCTTAGTCCGCACTCTTCCCATTTCTCATTTTCTCCTTTTATCATCATACCTAAGGACTTCTACACTAACTAGTGGATTGTCCTCGGTAGATCCCTCCGGTTCATGATCATGGGAACATATACCTAACCTTATCATCCTTATATCACCGTACATAAAGTAAAGTTGGTCGGTCTATTTGGTATTGTTCGTCCCGCCATTGGATCCAATTGAAAACCATTTGAAAATCAATTCGGATACTTGTGATATATTATCAAAGCATTTTGTACCGAATTGTTTTGGATAATTTTAGAACGAGAACTCCCTCAACATGTGCATCAAGTATTTGAAAATGTTTAGCACACGGAGGCAAGAGATGTAATTAACTTCTTTGATTACCATTTTCTAAAGATATCAACATCACTTCCCACATCAAATCAAGTAGATATAGCATTTCGGGAAGGATGAGGTTTCCATAAATTTGCTCCCCTCAATATGTGCCTCGAGATTTGAAAAGAGTTTTGCACATACTAGAGGGACCTTGCACATTGAGATAAGTTTATCACATTTCAAATCATAGGTTTAAGATAGATGCTCCCTCAACATGTGCATTGAAAATTGAAATCGTTTGTCACATGTGGGGTGATAGCATGTACATCCTTATAAAACCATTTACCGAATTATCGCTTTAAATCCAATTTAAATCACACATTCTCCCCGATCACAATTATCAATCATTTGAGATTTGTGATCTCTTATAGATTTAAATTGATTTTGAAAGCTTTAAGGAGAATTGTGACTTGATTATGAAAGCGTTTGTCCGATAAGGATCGGATTTTAAGACTTTACACTCCATTGATAAAACATGCATTTATATCTTTTGAAAACAATTTTAATGCCAAATAACTTTTAATTTAATTGAAATCATTCTCCCCTCAATCAATGACATAGGTTGTTGATTGAGAGATAGAGATTTTGACAAATAAGTCCTCGATGATTATCAAAAATAGAAACCGAGTTATTTTTCAAAGCATTTGGTTTTCAATGAGATAAATGTTTATAGAATCGAGCATGGAATCAAAACATGTTAAGACATGGATCATTCTTTCTTTTAAAACCGGGTTATTGCTCGATAATGACAATAAACCATTGTTTCTCTTTCTCCCAAAATTTTATTTTATTTTTTTTATTATTATTATTATTTTTTTAAATTCGAACAACATCTAAAGTCCCGTGTCATTCTTTGAATGACAGCACAAAGACCGTAGATATTATCGAACTGGAAAAAAAACAAGACAAGATGACAATATTTTTTTTTTTTTTTTTTTTTTGAAGATTTTTCGAATTTTTCAAATTTTTATGGATTTTGAGAGTTTTATATTTTTCTATTTGATTTTTGAAGGTTTTATAATTTTGTATTTTGTTTTTCGAATAGATATATACAAGAGATAGATGAAGATAAACCTTTACTCCTCGTCTTCCTCCTCAAGACGTTTGAGAGTTTCGGTTGAAGGCTTTTCAAACCAAGTCGTGGAAGAATAAACTCAAAACGTTCTCTTGGAAGAGCTTTGGTGAAGATGTCTGCTAATTGATATTCGGACCTCACAAAGTATAGTTCCACCACACCTTTTCCACTTGTTCCCTCGATGAAATGATGTCGAATGTCGATATGCTTTGCTCTTGAGTGTTGAACGTTGTTGCATGAGAGAGCAATAGCACTTTATTATCACAAGATGCAGAGGGATTTTGTTGAATTCAAAGCCATAGTCGATAATTGAGATCTCATCCATAAGATTTGAGCACAACAAGATGACATGGCTATGTATTCAACCTCTGTAGAGGAAATAGAAGTACTCATTTGCTTCTTTGAAGACCACTCACAAGCTTATCACCCAAAACCGAGCACCTCCCGACGTTTCTTGACGAGTATCTTGACAACTGCATGATCGATCTGCATAGGCCGTTAGTGACATACCGTGTCCTTCGGTACCATAGTCCCATATTGATGGTTCCTTGAGATACCGAAGACCCGCTTAATCGCTTCAAGGTGCTTTTTAGTAGGCTTAGCACGGTATCTAGCACACATGCAAACAATGAACAAGATGTCTCGTCTACTAGCGGTGAGATACATCGTGATCCAATCATACTCCGATATTTCGTTTGGTCAATCATGATCCCGAGAGGTCCTCATCTAGTTTGGTTCGGTCAATCATGGGGGTGTCAGCAGGTCACTTGAATCAAATCCAAATTTCTTTAAAATCTCTTTGCATATTTAGATTGATTTATGAAAATGCCTCCGGACTTTGAGAAATTTGTAATCCCAAGAAAATGACATTTGTCCTATCATTGACATTTGAAACTTTGAACTCATTTCATTTGAAAACGATCACATTCCATTGGGTCCGCCGAGGCAAAATAATATCATCAACATAAATTTGAACATGAATTAAATGTTTGCTCGACTTCGGTGAACAATGTAGGATCAATCGCTCCTTTGATGAATCCGGTTGATAGAAGAAACTTTGACATGTATCATACCATGCCTTGGAGCTTGCTTTAAACCGTAAAGATCCTTCTTCAAACGATAAACGTGAGTAGGATGCTCTTGATTCACAAATCCTTCAGTTGGGCGACGAGACGACTTCTTTAAGATCTCCGTTCGTAAATGCCGTCTTTACATCCATCGATAAACTACCATGTTCTTACTAGCGAAGATTAGCCGAAAGATTACGATTGCCTTGATTCGAGCAATCGGAGCAAAAGATTCTTCAAAGTCTATACCTCCTCTTGAAGATATCCTTTAGCAACTAATCGAGCCTTGTTCTTCAACACATCACCATGCTCATCAAGCTTTACTTTGAAGATCCATTTTAGAGCTATAATCATAGCGCGATCTGGAGCAGTACTAACTCCCATACATCAAGACGATCAAACTCATGAATTTCATCTTGCATGGCATTGAACCGACTATCTTCATTCATGGCGATTTAACATCTTTTGGTTCGATCTTAGATAGTACGGAGTTGAAGAAGCACCATAAGGCATCGGTTGCGAGTTGTTTCGGGTTGATACTGAGACGAGAGGATTTCCAATGATGTTGTCTAATGGATGATCGTGAGTCCATTTTACGAGGTGTTCATGTGGCGGTTGTTGAGGAACCGAGGTAGTCGAGTCGATGTCTCCTCGAAGAAGATGGTTCGATGATGATTCGGAGTAGCAAATATGTTTTCAAATGGAGCATCTTCATGAGTAGCAAAGGGATTAACTTCATCATTGATGCGAAACATTTCCATGATGTACATTTGAAGAATGATGATTTGTTGATGAGATCAAGGATCGTGCAGTGCTTCTTGACTTAAAGATATTGAGATCAAGGATTGACTTCATTCAACGGAATATGAGCATCCTCTGTTGTAGGGATCGGACCTCATTAGTAGTTGAATCATACAGCCATCAAACATAGGATCAAACAATTTCTTTACATCATCTTCGGATGGAGGTACATATGGAGTTTCTTGAGAGGAGTTTGGAACAAGAGATGAACCAATGGGACTGCTTTTGAAGTGCGGGTCCCGAATGGGAGTGTCCAGAGCCATTTGACCGGTCACTCATCGAATGTCACGTGAATTGTTTCCATGATATTTCGGGTTCTTTTGTTGTAGATTCGGTAACTCTTCTTGTTTGGTGCATAACCTCGAAACTCCAATATCTCGCTTTAGCTCTTAATTTACCTAAATCTTGACCGTCCTTTGTTGGATAGCACAAAGCACCAAACACACGAAGATAGGATAAATCGGGTTTCGTTTATGAATAAGTTCATATGGAGTTTTTCCATGAGAGGTGTGAGTGAGAGAACGATTTTGGGTGTAGCAGAAGAACAATGGCTTCACCCATAGAAACATTGGAACCTTGAATAAATTAGCATTGTTCTAGCGGCTTCCACAAGAGTTCGATTTAGTCTTTCAACTACACCGCTCGTTGAGGAGTTCGTGGAACACTTCTTTGATGACCGATTCCAATACTTTCATAAAATTGACTTAAGTCTCGATTAACGAACTCGTGCCATTGTCTGCTCGAACACTTCTAACCGTGTTGTTAAGAAGAACTCAGAGTTGCTTGATAAGTTTGATGATGACGATGGAGTTTCATCCTTAGTCCTCAAAAACTTGACCCAAGTAAATCTAGAGTAGTCATCAACAACGACTAAAATTTATCTCTTCCCATTAATCGTTTGCACTCTCATTGGAATCATCATACCAATGTGTACATGAGGCAATAGCACGATGCACTTTACCATTAAACATATCAAAGATGTCGATAAGCAATATCATCTCACGTACCATATATTCTCCTCACATTTCTTTCAACCGAATCAAGTAACACATACCAAAAGGCTCCGAGACCATTTCCCCAAATAGTTGGAATAATACATCCTTCCCCTTGCGGTTTTGATACCTCGGAATCAAAGAAACATAATAAATCCATAAACTTGAAATCTTGTGAGAAGAACTCAAATAGCCCAAATGAATCTGTGAGAATCAATCGCTACATAAACTCTCTCGACTATCTTTATCAACCCATATGTAGAAAATTTGAAGTGACCATCATTGAAGAAAACCCGATATACCAAACTTGAAATCAAGTCGAATTCCCGCATTTGTGTCTTAAGCTTGCACTTAAAGATGGAAGAACGGTGTCGAGAGTCTATGCTTCAAGCAAATCTCTAAGTACTCACTACTCAAACAAAGTATGAGACATTAACACCTCTTGAGATTATCCACATCGTCATCTCATGTGACATCGAGTAAAACAACGTAACTCCTAATAGTGATAGTTAACCGGTCTTCAACCATCCACCCCGATCACGGTAACTAGATAAACCAAGTCTTCAACTCAAATTCTTAAGCCCGAGCAAGTTATGAAATAAGAACACGCCTTTGTGAAGGTCAACTTCAATCTCAAATAAGTGATAAATGATTAACTCAAGTCATCAACTTGTGTCAAATGCCCAACACGTGAAAACAACATACAATCGGATGTACATTGACCCATCGAATGAACCGTAACAAATGATTCCTCAACATCAATGCATTCTTCCTTAAAAGTAAACATGTAGAGACCGATCCGAAGATTCACCAATAATGTCTTCGAGCGGATGAGGAAGTCATTTTCTTTAAGTTCATGTGGTTGATTTATAGCGTGCACATTGAGAGAAACAATAATCCGTAAATATTTGGCAAAGGAATACCAAAGAGCGAATCACTATTCATGAACAATAATCCGTGAAGATTTGGTAAGGAATACCAAAGAGCGGATCATTATTCATGAGTGCAACTACAATATTATGATAGTCATTATTAACGCCTTGAGGAATAATCGGAGATTTGGGCTTCTTGAGAATTCCAAGAAGTACTTAGATGGTGAACCAGTTCGTCAATAGAAACCGAGCATGAGCTTGAAGTGGATGATCAACATTCGTCGGAGGTTGAAAGTACTCATCAAACATATCTTTGAAAAACAATGAATCCCAAACATTGATTCCCAATTATCCTTAGTAAGTGAAGCGTTAGGCATTGGAGAAGAGTCATCAAAATCAAAACAATGAATCCAGGTTATCCTTAGTATATTCACTCATCATCAAAAGAATATACACTCATCATCATCAAAAATTAAGTCGATAACCATTATTCAAACATCCATCATCATGTAGTATATTCACTTTTCCCCTCAAAATTGCATCCGAGGTTGCCATTTTGATTTAACAAGTGAATAAGAGTATACACCAATGAACATAGATCCACTTGATGATTGAATGAGCGTGGAAAACATGAAGCTTGTTGATGAAGAATGTAGATGAGTATGGCCATTCATGAGAGAATTTCTCTTTAGTCAAGATAAAGCGCACGTAAGAGCGTACACTTTTCTTTTCTTTGAAGAATGGGGCTCAAGTGTTATCTGCAGACACCATTGTGTTGAAGAACGAGGCTGAATCGATGTGAACAGACGTCATAGCCGGTTGAATATCAATGTTGAGAAACTTGAGCCGTGAGTTATGAGATATCAATCCATTTGTAATCCATACTTTAAGCCACCCATGTATTGAAGGATCAAGTATCTGCAGAATCGAGTAAGGAGTACCGCACTAACATTACAAGCTTGATTGCATATATATGGGTTAGTGACATTAGTATCCAAACTCTTTGGGGTTTCACGGTCAACCTTGATTATTTCATCGAAAATGCTTTCCGGTAGGAATCCACCTAAGTCCAAAGATCCTTAAACATTCTACCGACGGTATCCACTTATGGCAAGGTCTAGGATTGTAAGGCTTCTTATACATAGTGGAAGACTTATCCTTGATCCTAGTTTCCAAAGATTTAGCAGTTGGTATCCATCTAGGCGAAGTTTTGGTTTGTATTGTTTCACAACATGTTGAACCTTAGTCGCGTTAGTGGTCTTAGTGGATAGTACCTTGGCATGTGAATTAGGAAACTGCTTTCCGTGGAAAAGACTCGAATTTCTAGTTTTGTTTTCTACATGCTTAGCATTCTTATGCAAATAACTACTCTTAGTTGCACGCCAATCCCTAGTCTTTTGAGTGTTCCTAGGTAGTGGTTTACAACTACTAGCGGTGCCTTGAAATCTCGTAGAATTCATCACCCTAGGTCTTGCACCTAAAATTCCGCCTTTTCGAATATGTGCCTTTTTCTAGCTTTTTCTAGATAATAGTTCTTACACACGTCATTAACATCATATGAATTCGGGTTTTAATGCTTGATTTTGACACTTTTTCGAACTAATCCTAGAGGTGCCGGGAGTAGAAGTAGATGCTTGTTGAGGTTTAGAGGAACTAGAAGCATATTTCTTAGGAAACTCATGTGAAGTGACCGGTTTTGACAAAACTTGTTTCTCATCAACTTGGGAGGCAAACCGTGTTTTGAAAATTTTGGTCTTTCGGATATAAACGCAGAGGTCGCCTAACAATGGACCGGTTTCTAATGGGATGAGAAACTGGTTTCCCAAGGTTGATGGTTTTGTAAACTTAGTGTTCACACTTTTCCCTACGCTTTCCTAAGCTCATTTTTAAGGCAACAATAGCGAAACTCTTTTCCTGAAGTTGAGCTTTGAGTTCATCAATTTTGCTATCAAAGAGTTTTGTTCCATTGACTTAGTTCTAGCTTCTTTGATGAGTCACTTAGTTCTATGTGATGCTTTCTCAAAGACTCATTTTCCTTTAGTAATTTGGCCACACAAACCGCTAATTCATCATTTCTCATTTGAATATCATCAATAGTATTAACATCGTAATTACTTGTAACCAAATTACTTTTCACATGCGTATTAGAAATGTGTTTCTTTAAATTGTTGATTGTTGACTCTTTGTCTTGAAGTCGAGCTTTCAAAGTGTTAATTTAAAAAGTTCACGGAATTCGTGAAGTTCCGGATTTTTACATGGTTTGTTAAGTTGAAAACTTTCTTCTTTACTCGTATTGCAATTTCAAGTGAAATGCAATGTTTTTCAAGTTTTGAGAATTTGTTTGAAAGTTCATCAAAAGCCTTTTTATCAACCATATCATATGTTTTGAAATTATTAGACTCACCCTCAACCAAGGAACATTTATCGATTCATGTTCAAAGATTAAGATCAATATGTTTGGAACATTAGTAGATGCACTATGTTGAATGCAGCTTAAGGTACCTCATCACATGACATCCGATCATCGAAGATATGTCATCGATATTCACCACATGAATACTAGGAGTTGTCATGTAAACTGATTCACCCTTTTCGACTCGAGTCTTTGAGATCGATCAGTTGTCTTCATCCTCCTTCATTGCAATTGAGCTTCGCTTCGCATCATTCATTAGTTCGACCGATCCATTGCTCGACCTATCACAATCTTCACATAACACAACTTGACACCCATTCAATTCATTCATCTTGTCATTCTCTTGAGCGACTTCCTTAATGTATATTTCCATATTACCAATAAGTTGAATAAAGGTGTTTCGAACTCATGAATTTCCATTCCAATGTGTTTTTGAATGAAATTCGGTCATGTCATCATCAAAATGAGGAATATTCCCCGGATAAATGACTGAAATTGATCAAGATTACTTGAAGAGCTGCATTAGATACATCAATTGAGAACTTCTTTAGTAATTTGAAACCTTAGTTGTTCTAAGTTGAGTAGTACAGTTCTTGTCAAGATGGGAAAATCCTCGACGAAGGAGAGCAATCGCTTGTTCGATCCATAGTTGTAGATAAAAGTAGTTTGAGGTCTTGATAAAGTAGTTGAAAGGGCTCAATGTTACATTCCTTTAGCAGGCATTTTGTAGCATTGATCGTGCATTTCGATCTTTTCAAAGTCTCGAACCCGGAGATATCACATCCTCATTGATTGATTCAATCATCTTTAATCGCTCAATGTAGCTAATATTCTCGTGGTTGTCTATATCATCATAAAATTTAAGCACTTCAAATCACTGGTCAAGAGAGTAAGACATGATGTGGTAGAATGCACGGATTTTACAAGTCTATGATTCAAACCGAGAAATAGAATCTTCGCGGGATTTTACTAAAATCAAGACCAAACCGTTAAGCAATGACCAATGGAATGATAGACAATTGTGTGTTAGGACATATGATTGTTTGAAGGATTAGCGAGATGTTGTTTGGTTGTGATTCGGATTGGTTTATGCCCGTTTTCCCGAGAAATTTAGGTCTAAAACTTAAAACCTCAATAACTTCATTCGAACGGATTTAGACCTCGAAGGTTGACCCGAATACACTTTAGTTTATTCGGTGCCATTCTCCTCGTTCTCACGGTTGTTTTGATGGGTAGAAACAAAACGGAGTTACGGTTCAAAAGTTATGGCGTTTGAAGTTTTGACGGAAAATCAACCAAGTCGCTACGAATTCTTGAACCAAGTCGCTAACAACTAATTCGCTACACCACTAAGTCGCTAGAGTCCCAAGTCGCTAGACAAAAGCAAGTCGCTAAGTAGTAACTCGCTAAGCCTCAAGTCGCTAGCAAAATTTTGGCGACAATTGCCACTCAAGTCGCTAGAGATACAAGTCGCTAAAGAGCAACTCGCTCTGCACCAAGTCGCTACCACTGTCGCTACCCGTAGTGGAGAGTCCACTACTTGTACTTTTAATCGCTAGGTCTAAGTCGCTAGCTCCAAAACCGTAACTCGCTACAAAATTGTGAAGCAAGTCGCTACGAAGAAATAAACCGTATATCAAGTCGCTAGCAAGAAAAACCACATAAACATCACTTTTAATCCAAAACAACCCAACCAAGATGATTCAAGCTACCAAATGAAAACCTAAACACTTGTGATGATTCTAAACATAAAAGTACTAACAAAATCCAAGCTTTAACACAAGAAATCAACCAAATGATGCAAAACCACTAAACTTTTCAAACTCAAAACCACCTAAAACCACTAGAGATCCAAAGATGTGCAAGATATGATCTAACCATGGCTCTTGATACCAATTGTAGGATATTAGTTTTCACATACACATCAAACCATAACAACAAGGTGGCGTATAAGTGGAATTCTAGAGAGAAAGTTAGTGGTTTAGGAACTTAGTGAGAGAAAGTGAAAGATATTATTATGAGCTCCAACTCTACCTTGGAAGGTAGAGAGTATTTATAGTCTTACATAAATCGCCACACATCGGGTCGTGGATCGGGCATACAGTGGGTAAAGACCGTCCGTCCTCCACGGTGTTACTTAACTAAATACTACCTAACTTAAGAATTACTACGACTACGAGCTTTCTAACGATTACATATACTTGAGGTGACCGACTCTTTAATACCAGGAATTTCTAATTCCTAACAAAAGGTCACAACATTCAGACTCCGCATCCAAGAAGCAGAAAGTAAAAAGGAAGAAAGTGGAAAAGGAAATTGGTGAAAATACTGAGGTATCAAAGAATATTACAAGGTTAACTGATGAAGATGATGCTGATCTACAACTTGGAATCCAAAGAAAGCCTAGAAAGTCCGAATGTGAAAGCACCGAGGGTGGAGTTGTGTTAAGAGAACCTGATCATCTGCCACGACAAACAACCCCAATAACACAAGACAAAGGAAAAGGGGTTGCTAGTGTTGAAACTGAACAAGACGCTCACATGCTTTTAATGATCTCATCATCTCCATCAAGCACCACCAATCAATATGAGCTGAAGAGAAGAACATAATCATCTCCTGCTAAAGAACAATCTGGAGTGGTCAAAGTTCCTGAAACGTTTAAAGAAAATCTTACACTTAGTGAGACTCAATCGCCGAATGTTGACGCCTGCTGCAAAAGGCTCGCGGGAGAATCTT
Source organism: Chrysanthemum lavandulifolium (assembly GCA_022545495.1). NCBI lineage: Eukaryota > Viridiplantae > Streptophyta > Magnoliopsida > Asterales > Asteraceae > Chrysanthemum > Chrysanthemum lavandulifolium. Next base: position 29,113,452 of record CM040243.1, on the reverse strand, counting down.
GAGACAAGATCTCGATGAGACCTTGCGGATGGATGAACCAAATCGTCTACCAACTCTCTATCTTCACTCAAGGACCTCGATCTGATTTCACTTTGAGATCAATACATAAATGACAAACCCTTAGATATTGCACAATCCATGTTTACGGTCAACATTCAAGAAGATACATCAACCATTCCTCCGATGTCGAAGATCTTCACTCACCACTAAACCTCCACCTCCCAAACCCGCTCAATCAATTGTACGAACACCACTTACATCGTCACCAACCCCGAACTCATCATTACAGATTCTTTGATGTGGATGCTCCACCAACTTCACCACCTCGCATCCTTACCTCGGATCAACCATGGACAAAGTCAGTAAAAGGATAGAAGCCCTTGAAAGGCAACTTCCTAAATCTGCTGATTCCTTTATGGATCGTGTCTATAGATTGAGCACCTCAACTTCAATGAAGGGGTTCTTTGCCGCCATTGAAGGGAAGTCAAGGATGCCGTGGAATGGGCAATGGAGGCCCCACTTCTTAGACAATTCAAGGACCTACCTATCACCGATATGAGAGCAGCTCTGTTTGAAAAGATGTATGAAGCTGAAGAGGAAAAGCATGAGGTTCACAAGAAACTTTATGAGGCACTTGAAGAATCCATTAATTTCGACAATTATGAGTAGTATATGATTGACATCAAGGAAAAGGAAGCTAAAAGAAAAGGAGAGCTATTGTGTTGGAAACATTGAGGAAAGACCGTAATGATCCTCCTCCACCTCCACCACCAACGGGCGCTGGAACTTCCGAGTGGTGAACCTTCTATGACAACCAACACACCTCCACCACAACCACCATCATCACCGCCAAAACCTTCCAATCAATCAAGTCCTACAAAAGAACATAGTACTAAGAAGGAATCACGCTTGGTCGACGGTTGATTCTAGGTTCACATCCACATCCACCTCTATTCACGATGATCAAATGGTTCACGAAGAGTCGCGTCATGGCGATTCGTAACTGTATGAAGATGATGCATCAACAAAGCATATTCCTAAGCCATCGAAGACCGGTTTGATGCTTACCTGGCCGGAATCGCACTAGCACATCCAGTGGCACGCTCAAGGACACAATTCAAAGTTGCATTGTTGAAGATAGACCTCCTTCTCCAGAACCTACATGGACCATCCCAGAGTCTGACTCGATTATTCCTGACAATAATTGGGCATCAATTGTCACCAATAATTACGAAGTTCCAGCTGAAGACTCTCTTCTACACTACACTGGTGATATGGGAAGCTTCATTAGATGGTTTTGTGAACGGAAGAGTATCTCATCCATAACTCCAAGAGATCTCGAAGGACAAGCTTATGAAATTATCAAAGTCTTCCACTCAGATGCAAAGCATCTTCAATATCAGATGGAAGAATGCCATAAGATGCTGAATGACCAAGTCAGTGAGCAAATCAGTTGCTTCAATGTCAACAAATCTCTTCCTCTTGGTGGTGAACACGGTCGATGACCATTCAGCCGATTCTTCTTCAATCATGACTTGGACTATCTGTGCTCGCTCTGTGAAAGAAGACCACTCTATCAATTTCAAAGATGAAAGTCGCAACCTACTCGATCGGGGCTTGAATGATGGTTCCTAATCTATTCGGGCGATGAAGAACAAAAGTATGATATTGCCGCCTCATATGGTATCTCTCACCGGTGGTTCAAAAGAAGAAGTTCTACATCGAAGACATGGTGGCGATAAAAGACGCAATGATGTTCGATCAAAGTTGCAAATCTTAAGTGTTGTTCGTGTAGAGATCTTCCCTATCTATGGATATGAGTATTTGAAGAAGATAGTCCTTAAAAGAGCGAGACTTCAAAAGTATACTATTGAGGAAAATGACTTCAAACATCTTCGCCAAATGATTTCAAGATCTCTATCTCTTGAATCTTCAAGGACACCTTGAGCATTTACCGTCCGTGAGAAAAATGCCCTCTCGCACTGTCACTCTTTGGATCGGGGCTTAGTCATTCGAAACGAGTTGAGGACTTTCGACAGCATAGAAAGCTACCAAACCAGATCAACCTTACAAGTCCACAATGGAATGCAACTGGTCATGAGTTTCATCGCAAATACAAAATTCTTAACACCCCTAGGGCCGTCATCTTCACCGACAGATATGGGTCTCGCATGCTTATGCGACTATGTGAGCTCTACAAGTTTAGTGATGGTACTCTCAAATTGGTTGAAGAAGAACTTGACACCAGAGTGAAAGAAATCAAAATCGACATGAAATCTTGGGAAAAGACTACCTTTTGGACTGATGATGACAAAAAGCGGTGTGAAGATTTCATTGCTGCAATTAGGCAAAGACTCAAGACTCGAAGGATCTTCCGCAGCCTTGAAAGTTTTGTTGGTGGTAGGCTTGGGTGGTCATTACAAACTTCTTGAGAACCGAATGAAGACATCTTCGAAGCGACTTATGTTGTGTTTTAAATATATGTAATATGTGGTGTACTAACATGAACAAGCGTAATGCATGTAATAGTGCTAGGTTATGTCTCGTGGTTTCCCTTGTAAAAAGGGGAACATCTGTGTTGTCCACTTCGATCATATAAAACCGGACACATTTTCTCCAACAAATATTTTGTCTCATACATATTTAGATCACTTGAGATCCAAAATCTCAAAGGATTTGAAATTTTTGATTGGGGGAGAAAATGTGATATAAATATGAAAGATGTTAAAAGATGACCAATTTTTTGTGCATACTACTCTCTAATATGTGCTAAACAATTTTCGAATCTCGAAGCATATATTAAGGGGGAGCATTTTTTTAGCAAATTCAAAACATCAGGGTACACAACTTTCAAATTTTTCTAAGGTACCTTGATTATATATTATATGGCTTCTAATCTTGTGGTGATCATGTCTGCACTTCAAAAAGGGTTCCCTCCAGTATGTGCAAAACCCTTTTTCAAACTTAGAAGCACATATTGAGGGGGAGCAAAATCATGAAAACCTCATCCTTCCCGAAAATGCTTTATCTACTTGACTTAACTTGGGAAGTGATGTTGATATCTTTTAGAAAATGGTAATCAAAGAAGTAATTTCTTCCTCTTTCCTCCGTGTGCAAAACGATTTCAAACATTTGATGCACATGTTGAGGGGGAGCACTTATTCTAAAAATATCAAAAACAATTCAGGTACAAAATGTTTTGATAATATATCACAAGTATCTGGATTGATTTTCAAATGGTTTTCAATTGGTTCCAATGGCAGATGAACAATACCAAATAGACCGACCAACTTTACTTTATGTACGGTGATATAAGGATGATAAGGTTAGGTATTGGTTCCTATGATCCGCCGTAACCGGAGGGATCTACCAGGACAATCCACTAGTTAGTGTAGAAGTCCTTAGGTATGATGATAAAAGGAGAAAAGTGAGATATGGGAAGAGTGCGGATGAGATAGAGCAAGTCTTGGAACAAACCCAACAAGGTTCTTGCTATGAAGTCTCGTAAGCATCAAGGGGTTGAAGAATTAAAAGAATTGAATGAGAAAGGGTGAAAACAAATAGCCTCCATTTATTCAACCTTAGGGCGTAAACCGGTTCAATTCATATAGTATCGATGGTAACATCGGTATTGAAGACAAGACGTCATGGACCCGGTGGACGCTTGCACTTCAACTTTCCAAACCACTCAAGTTCCTCTTAAAAGGACTTGTTTTAATCTCACGGGAATCGACATTATCTATCGACGTTCTCTTAGAGATTGTTGATATTGAAGAAGGAGACCCTCTCCCTAGTCTCCGCACAGATCCAAATATGCACAAAATTGAGTCTAGAGCCACGAGATCATCAATAAATCTCATTAGGACACTTTCAATGAAGACTCTCCTTCACACAATGTGGAAAGAGATATTATATCTTGAGTCCTCGCATTATCCTTGTGGTTTTGCTCGAACATCCGAGTGATATGTGAACATATTCACAATGAAGATGGAAAACCTTCGGAGCCAACATCAAACAAGCTCACGGTAGGTGGCATGTGAGATCTATTATATAGATCAACCATGTGACAACCGAATGAAACAATGGGGCGATTCAATCTCTTGAATCAATCTCGGTTCGAGTTATGGATTGACGGATACCTTTGAAAACCTATCTTTGTGCTTAACAACTCTTTTCTTTAGCACATCGACCGTGTACTCATTTTTTCAAACCAAAAGGTGTTTTTATGATGATAATTGATTTTCAATAAAACCTTCGTTGTATTGCAAAACAACTTCTATTGAGCAATACACGATTGTTTCTCAAATCTCTTTTCATCAATCGGTGGACTTAAATTCACCGTTCACTCACTCCGTGTTGTCTTCTTTGAGATGTTCGGTTTGAGAACAAATAGAACACATTGTGAAACCCCATCAAGGAGATTCTTAGGAATCCTACCGATCACAGGCGATTTTGTAATTGATCAACGGGGAACCGTGGGCGTGTACCTCAATTCAATGAAAGTGATCAAAGACACTTTCGTGCTTTATTGCTAACTGTTTTATCACGTACATCCTTCAGATGCAAATTGATCGTAATGAAGCGGTCAATCCATAGTCGCATGCTCACACAAAACATTCATCTATCAAGAAATCATGATATGTGCATCAATGACTCGATATTTTCACTCCATGCTTCGCTACTGCTGCTGCCAATATCATGAATCAACGAAAGTTTCCGTTACTCGATGTGAAGATATCATGATCCGTAATGTGAGCATGTCGGTCCGAATGTCACAACATCACAAAATTTCAACACCACAATGGATATCTCGAGATTTTTAAGTTACTAATGACCTCAAAAGTGGCTCAAATTTACAACCACAATGGATCGGACACTCTACCTCCACGAATTACTCACTGTTGTTCAATATTACACTATCCACAAATGCACTTGGTTTGATTACTTTGTCGAAAAGAAGTCTACGAGCTCATGAATGATGACTTACTTGAAAGCTAGGATACACAATGTAATTTATGGGGTGACCTCCTTAGGGGAGATTGTTAGGAATCGAAATTCCATAAGTCAAAGAGTCGGTCACCCCAAGTATTATCTAGCAAATGCTAGCTCATGAGACTTGTCTCTATCTATGTTAGTTATTAAAGTAGTAGTAGCGTAGATTAGTATAGTGCAACACCATGGAGGAAGGACGGGTCTTTACCCATTGTATCCCCGATCCACAGTCGTCGGAGGTCGTTTAGTCTCAGAATTTATAAATACCCTCTACCTTGCAAGGTAGAGGGTTGGATGTTCTTTGGTAATCTAATATTCCACAAGTTTCTCTTACTAGAATATCCCACTTTCCTCTCTCTCTAAAATCATCTATAAGCTCATTGTGTTAATGTTATGATATGTAAGTGAAATCCAATATCTTACACTAGGCAACGTAACAGTGTCTCGTGGGGAATTGTCTATCATGAGCCGATCAATTCAAAAAGTGCGAACTCTACTCTCACTATGCAGATTTCTGTCAAAACTTATAAGCACATGTGAAGGGGGAGTGTTTCTGAAAATATAAAAATCTCGGAGTGTCTAAAACATGTTTTCTATCATAAACACTCTGAGAGATTTTCAAGAAAAATGGTTTTGTGGCAACAATAGGACATTCATGGAGTTATAAGGTGACTAAGGATAGAAAATTCGTCCTATGATCCGCCAGAGCCGGAGGGATCTACCCAAGGACATCACAGATAGTTAGTATTAGAAGTCCTTAGGAATGATTGAAAAAAGGAGTAATGTGAGAAAGAAGAAGAAGGGGTTGAAGAATTAAAAAGAAAAGTAAAAGAAAAGGTGAAAAGAAATAGCCCTCCATATTCAACCTTAGGGCAAAAACTGGGTTCAATTCATCTGCTACTGGTTGTCACTAGATGACACCGGTATTGAAGACCAAGACGTCATGGACCCAAAGGACGACCGCACTAAACCTTCTAGCCACTCAATTTCTCTTAAAAGGATTTGTTTCATTCTCACCGGAACCCTACATAATCTATCGACTTTCTCTAGAGATCGTTGATATTGAAGAAGGAGACCCTCCCTAGTCTCCGCCAGAAAACCAAAATGCACTATTGATTCTAGAGCCACGAGATTCATCAAAAGATCTCATAGGAACACTTGACATGACATCGCTTGTTGTTCAACAATAAGGACACAAGTGATATATTCTAGAGTCCCACGCAGATCTTAGCAATCTGCCAGACATTTATGAGAGGTTTCACAATTGTGATCCTCGGTGATTGAATGAAAACTCCCGCCGTGGTAAACATCAGCACCACGACAAAGCAGTCACTGGTAACTCCCGTGGATTACACTTAGTGTGTCCAAACGGTCTACATTGTGGGGTGATGCTTGGTGTACCTCAACGACTCATCCGAATCAGAGGTGTACTTCGTATATCGCGTTATCTCACTTGGGACTCCAGCTTCAGAACGGCCTTTGTGAGAATTAGAGACGTGTTTTCACACTATGTCATTAACACCCTCGAAATTCAAACTTGTAAGTCTGGAATCCAGCGTATTACTAACTTTGTTTTATGTTTTCTTCTTATGGAAGCTCCAGAGCGGATTGATCGTGCAGATTCTCCACATGCTCATACCAAAAACACATGAAAGTTCTCATCATAATCAAAGGCTACACAAAGTTAAAGATGAGTCTTCGTCAATGTCAAAGAATCTACAAATTTTAAAGACTCGAGAACTACATCATTGGTAACCAAAAGACAAATAGAAGTGTGAGCATGGTGGAGAAAGACGTAGAGACACCAAATCAACGAAGTTGACAACAACAGACAACCATATTAATTGATCACAAAGCATGAAGGAACTAAGAATCAAGACTATTCTATATATACACACAAAGTTCTAGCTCGAGAAAAGTGAGCATCATTTGAATGACCACCCCTTAGGGGGAGATTGTTAGCCTTAATAGTTTTATTAGAAGTAATGGTCATTCACGTTTAGGAACTTTATATCGTGTGTTAGATATCGTGATAGAATAGTCAACGGGCTCGTGGATTGGACTAAGCAAAATGGGTACTAGTTATGTTAAGCTTGCCTTTTATCCAATCCAACCCATGTCCAAGCCCACGAAGCCCATGGAAAGCCTTTAGGGCATCAAGTCTCTTGTACTATAAATACCCCTCAAAGTCTCATTTGAAGGGTGTGCTTGAGTGTGTGTGTCTTTTCTTTGGAATATACAACTTATTGTTTTCATCTTTCTCTACACATATACACGGTTTTAACATCAAGTCACCATCATCTTAATCTTTCCTTCTTTATTTACGCATATGTTTGTGTTTGTATTGAACGTGTTCTACGCATAACGTGTTGGGTTTGTGATAAGGTTGTTAAAAGTAAGGTCCTACAAATAAAGATCTAAGTAAATAATCAGTGAGCTTGCATAAACTATATTTTAGTTATGGACATACATGTTTTATGGATTAGTTGTCCGTTCCAATTTAATCCTTATGTTTCAACGTTTCGTTATACAAATAACTACTTATCTTGATCATCTCCAATTGCTCATTGCTCCAAAATATCTACATAAATAAAAATGATTCATATAAGGAACAAAAAGGAATAGATGTAAAACCAACCCATATTTGATCAGATGGGGGCAGTTTTATGTGTACCCATAATGAACGACACGAAAATAAATGTTTTTTATAATAGAATTGATCTTACCTTGAGTTTATTAATTATCAACAAAGCAATATGTCCATTGGTTATCTTGTGATCACCGACAGAAGACTCCAAGATCAAATCCATATCATGCATGGATGTAAAACCGAACCACATTTGATCAGATGGGCGGTTTATGTGTACCCGTAATGAAGGACACGAAAATAAATGTTTCCATAATAGAATTGATCTTACCTTGAGTTTATTAATTATGAACAATGCAATATGTCCACTGATTATATTGTGATCAATGATAGAAAACTCAAAGCTCACATCCATATCAAGAACAGGAATCCAAATGTAATACAGGAATCAATGCAATATTTACAAATCAAGAACCTGATAAACAAAAGTATCATATCAGATTATAGCGTTTAAATCATGTATTTCATGAGGCGACCCTCAAAAGAATTTCAACATCGTAATCTCTGCAAATTTGCGCCTCTCAACTTTGATCTATATAATTATCGTTGACATACATGCTTATGTGATTAATACAATGGTCAAAACTTTGTAGCTGGGTAGCCCGTGCGTTGCTGCAGGAGCGCTTTGTTTATGGTGTTAATTTTTTTTTGCGTTTATCGGTTATTTTTGGTATATGTAAAGGGGTGTAAATTATTTTTGTTGTTATTGTTTTGAAAAAGTTATATGAACATTTCATATTGCATTTAGTTGTTCCTAGAAACAAATACAAAGTGACACTATTTACGCATGAAAGAAGCCTGATATATTTAGTTGATGTAGTGGGTGTGTTTGGGTTTCCTTATCTGAAATTGTTTATAAGAACGTAAGTGCTTATTAAGTATTTGGTTGTATAATACATATAAGCCGCTTAATATAAACATTCACAACTACCATTTGCTAAAAAAAATAAGGATATATTTTAATCAGCAAACCCCAAGCGCTCTCGTTATTTCGTTCCTAAAGATTACAGGTTCAGATAGATGTTGATGATGATGCTTACAACATATATAGATGTATTCTTATATCATGAAACATATTACACAAAGACTTGGTTTCGCATAACTGAGCTTGAGGTTGGAGGTGTATCCGATGGATCTCAAGTACTGTTAGATAGAATATGACAACAACGAATACTGTACATGTAGCCGTAACCTTCCTCCACTTTGTTGATCATCACTGGGGTAAAGAACACCCATATTATATCATTAAAAAAAGTCCAACCTGCAGATTAGATCACGGTATCATTAGAAAATTTTGTATGAGTGAAAAGATAGCATTTTAATTTCCAGTAAAATGGGGATATTAAGCTACAACTTAATAAAAAAAATGTACATAAAAAATCAAATGAAAAGCAAAACAAAGGGCAATTTTATTATTAAAAATCAATATGATTTTTGTAGTTTCATATCAATTGATGAAGACTGAAGACCATATTGATAAAAGAATCAGTTACGAAAATAAATTATCACCTATATGTTTCACTTATTACTACAAAATATAATATATTGTGAAACTTATTAAAGACTTGCAATGATAAACGACGTGTAAAACCGAAAGCATTAAGTTTGACTTCCATTATTAAAATGTGTTGGGAATTATGTGAAGTATGAATTATGCTGAAGGGATTCTGCTGAAGTGTATGGATTCTACCGAAGACATAATTCTGCTGAAGCTTTATAGAGAATAGTTTGTTTCTACGAAAGTTGTTATTCCGTGTTTAGTATATTTAGTTTGGATATACATGAGCTTTATTAGGAAGTGATTGTGTATATCTTATTTAGTTTTATGTTTATACGTTTCTTGGAAAACGGTTTACGGTTTTGTTTTAGGGTTCCTTGTCTATAAAAGGAACACAATAGTATGAGTAATGTACCGATTGGAAAAAAAAATGTTTTAGTTAATATAAAGATCCATAGAGGATCACAGAGTTCTTAGTTATTTGTGTTACTTGTGTTTATATTCCGCTACTAAATACAAGTTGTAGAGATTGTCTTTTACTGTGCTTGTGATTACATAGGCATAGCTAACGATCCACGAGCTCAAGATCTATCAAGGTCTGCAAGTTTCAACAAGTGGTATCAGAGCCTCGTGAGAGTCTCTACGATACTAAGAACAGTTCTTTGTTTTTATCCTTACAATCACTACATTCTTCATCATGTCTGGAGTTTTGGACGATGTTGAAGTTGCCAACAACAATAACGGTGCCTCCCTACAACAGCTTAGTCTATCCAACAGCAATGCTAAATTCCCATATTTGAAGAGAGAAGAGTATGACCTATGGGCCATGCAGATGCAAAACTGGATTTCCAACATTGATTGGAATCTCTAGTCAATCGTGCAGAAGGGAAACAGCTTAAAAAGGACAACCACTGATCCTAAAGGTACTGTTGTCATTGCTCCTCCAAAATCTGCCGATGAGTTCCTGGCAGTTCAAAGAGAGCACAAGGTGAGAACTATACTCCTTCAGGCGATACCTCAAGATCACTTGAGTGATTTTCATTATATGGGAGATGCTAGGGATATATGGTTGGCGATCAAGGCTAAGTTCGGAGGGAATGAGGAGTCTAGGAGAATGAGAAAGTCCATGCTACGACAACAGTTTCAAGTCTTTCGAATATCTGAAGAGGAAGGAATTCACAAGGGCTACGACAAGTTTCACAAGATCTTAAGTTAGTTAAGTCAGCTACAGGCAAAGCCAGATAATGATGATTGTAATTCTAAGTTCTTGAGGTCATTACCTTCATCCTGGCTACAAGTAAGCATTGCTTTAAAAGCTAAAGGTGGTTTGGATATGCTTACTTTTGATGAGCTGTACAACAAACTTAAAGCTCTTGAACATGATGTAAGAAGTCCTTTTCGGTCATCATCCACTACTAGCCACACAACCTTTGTTGGGGCATCTACCCCAAAGATGATCCATGCTCCAAATCCAATAGAGTATTACTCATCCTCATCTTATATCGTTTGCTTCATCTAGTTCTCAACAAAGAACTAGTGGGGTAATGGAAGATGTGCTTGGATCCTTCTTTGTCGATTATGATCCTAAGCAAGAACTTGCATATGAGGATTTCGATCGGTGGATCCACTGGAGATGGAAGAGATGAAGTTAAAGTGGCGGTTGATATGCTTTCTATGGACATAAAAAATTTGAAAGAAAGGTGGAAGGAAGTTCGCTTTCGGGGAAGAGATCCACTAGGTTTGACAAAAGAAGGTCAAGTGCTTTACATGTCATCAAATGGGTTACTTCTCCGAGAGTGCAAGGACGTAAAAGTCGGTGATGAGGTGAATTACTCTTCCTATCGCGAGTAATCAAAGGGATGCCGGAAAGGCCTCAGCAGACTTTGGTTACTCTTGATAAAACCGTGGAATGGATGCAACATGAGCGGGAGAATGATGATGGTCTTGGTGGTGACAATATTGGGTTGTTTGCAAGTTGTACTTGAGGAGGATAGGCATGATCGATTGCATTGATGGGCATCTCTCGTACAAAACTGTGTGTTTGGTTGTAGTGAGCGTTATAATGAACTCAAAGAAGCTTATGATATTTTGAAACCTAAATATAATGAATGCTATGTTGAGGTTGATGCTTATAAACATGCTTTAAAAACATTAGAAAGACAAAAGGTTTGGTTTCGTAAGAATCAAATAGCTTATGATGAAAAATTAGGATATTAGAGAGTGATCTTGAATGTTCTAATAATGAGTTAAAAGATCTAAGAAGTTAAGAGCGGATGTAGAGTCGAGAATCTAGAATTGAAAAAGAAACTTGATGAGGAGATAGCTAGGCATAATGAATGGCAAATGAATGGGAAAAACTAGCCATCACATATATGGTAGTCAACTGTGACTTCTACAATAGGTTTAGGTTTTCAAAAGTATGTAGGGCTAGAAGCTAGGAATGATGGTCAGTAATCTACACCAAAGAAGTTTAGCTAACTTTGTCAAAGAAGGTGACCTACATGTCAGACGTGGACCTATTAGAGGTGAGCACATGCCAATTGACCTTTCTATTTCTATCGACTTTGATGGATCACACCATCTTTACTGCAAAAGTCAAAAGACTTGCGGACACTCGAAACATCTTCTAATGACTTTGTCTCTTGTGTTATGAAGGACAAGTCCTCCGAGCAAGGTCCACAAAGTGTGATTCAAATGACAAGTCGACCTTCCCAAGTCCGACCTTCCCAAGTCTTCACCCCGCTGCACCCAAGACTACCTATAAGCATGTCGAGTTGCCGCCAGGAATCAACTTCCAAGACAGCTTCCTCTCAAGACCTGCTTTTCTAATTCTTTGCATAATAATTCGTTAAAAACAATTATTTTCATGGTTTTGGTTTGAATACTTACGCTTGTAATAGAACATCTTTGGTTTGAATAAATCTTCTAAATGTAAGACATGTTTTGTGTGTGGAAGTAAATTTCATTTAATTAAGGATTGTGATTATCATGAGCAAAGAATGAGTAGGTGTGGTGATTCTAGGACATCTAGACCAATGTGGACCAATGTTAATGCTATACCACCTTATGTTCCACAATCTTCTTATACTGATTCTCCTTTTACTTGGAGAAGATCGTTTGCTAAACCATATGTGCAACCAACAAGTTCATATTTTAATAATGGTTTTTGGCCTGGATATGTTGACTCTATGAATGTTGGGATTGGGTATAGGGAGATCATCAAGTCCTCAAAGAGTTGTTCTTGGAATCAAAGGGACCTAAATTTCAATGGAAACCCAAGAACAATAGTGGATCTTTTACATCCGCTTGGCATAAATCTAATGATCCATAAGGTGTTCAAGTCAAGAATGACTTGAGCCTCCATAGTGTACTAATATTTTGTATATTTTTGTTGTTATTGTAGGATCATCCCTTAAGCATAAGGATATTGGAATTGTTGATGGTGGTTGTTCAAGGAGTATGTCCGAAACAGGATTTAATGCATAACTTTGTACCTATAGAAGGTGGAGGCAATGTGACCTTTGGTGGAAGTGATGGGAGAATTATCGAAAAGGGACCATCAAAACACCTCAACCGGATTTTGAGAATGTATACTTTGTCAAGGAACTCCAACACTTCAACTTGTTCTCGCCTCACAAATCTGTGACACCAAGAACAAAGTACTCTTCTCGAGGATGAATGTCTTGTGTTGTCTAAAGACTTCAAACTCCCGTAAGAAACCTCAATTCACCGAGAGTTCCTCGAAATCACAATCTTTATACATTCAACTTAACTGATGTTAAACCGTATGGTGACTTAACTTGTTTGGTGGCCAAAGCATCCTCGGATGAGTCTACCAAATGGCATAGGAGGATGGCTCATGTGAACTTCAAGACCATAAACCGCCTCTAAACCGAGTCTTGTTGAAGGTCTTCCTTCCAAAGTTTTCACTAATGATCATAATTGTGTTGCTCGCAACAAAGGAAAGCAACACGAGCCTCATTCAAAGTCATATTTCGTGAGAATCATTTCAACCTCTTCACCGCTTCATATGGATCTTTTGGTCCAACTCAAATAAGAAGCATAGATCACAAGTATTTTTGTTTGGTTATCACCGATGGCTTTAGTAGATTTTCTTGGGTATTCTTTCGAGGACTAAAGATGAAACATCACAAGTACCGAAGACTTCATTACCCTTGTGGAAAATCAGTTGAACAAGAAGGTTAAAGGAATCGTGTGATAATGGGACGAGTTCAAGAATGATGTACTTATAGAACTCTGCAGTCTAAAGGTATTAAAAGGAACTATAGCACTCCAAGAACCCCACAACAAAATGGGGTGGCCGAAAGGAAAAATAGGACCTTGATAGAGGTCGCAAGATCTATGTTTGTGAGACTCTAAGTTACCCACTATGTTTTGATCAAGTCATTGGCACGACTTGTTATGTGTTAAACAGGTATCCATTACTAGACCTCACCTCAAAACACCATATGAACTTTTGTTTGGGAAAGTTCCTGCTATCCATTACCTCAAACCTTTTGGCTGTCAAGTGACAATTCTTAATACTAGTGATCCACTTGGTAAATTTGATGAGAAGGCTGATGATGGTTATATTGTGGGCTATTCAGCTCATAGTAAAGCTTACAGAGTGTACAACTTGTCTGCTAGGAAGATAGAGGAGACTTTGAACCTGAGATATCTTGAAGATAAGCCTAATGTTCAAGGACAGGGTCATGTGTGGTCCTTTGACCTTGATTACTTAACTGATTACTTGGGTTATTCTAGACATATGGCTAACCAAAATGCAGGTTCTCAAGAGTCTCCTACTAACAATGCGGGTACATTGGATGCTGATTCTGACAGTGAGCTTGAAGATGGTGAACAACCTATTACTGTGCCTTCTTTCTCCACTAACAATTTTGCAGGAAATTCTTCTAAAGATGGTGCTGATAAGAGTGATGATGATTTACAATATGCTGAAGACCTTGCTAGGTTAAAGAAACATGAGTATGCAGCTAACCTAGAAGCTGAGAGAAATGCTGAGGAGAGTGCAAGAGAAACCATCGCTGGAAACAATCATTCTGCACGAAAGTGATCCTGCTTTCTCCTATCATCTCCAAATCTGTCAAGGACATGCTTGCTTCTACTCCTATTTCTACTAGAGAGTCAATGCACCTGGAGAACCTTATACACATTTTCCAAGACCTTCGATCTTGGTCATCATCAACCAAACCGCATCTTCACCTCACCTTCCTATGATAATCGACTTTGAACCCACAATGACTAATCTTGATTCCTCCATTGATGTCAACACCATCGCTACTAAAAGGATCAACAATGCTCATCCACAATCCAATATTATTGGTGATCCTAATGCACCGTTAGAACTAGGGCACCGTGACAAGTTCTAAATATGGTCAAGTGGCTTTTATCTCTTATGTCTCCAATCAACAAAGAGACAATCATACGCACTATGAACATTGTCTGCTTGCACTGCTTTCTCTCTCAAGTGGAACCAACCAAAGTTACTCAAGCCCTTGAAGATTCCATTGGCTTGAAGCAATGCAGGATGAAATGCAACAATTTCAAAATCAGCAGGTTTGGATCTTGGTACCACTACCTGATGGCAAGTATGCAATTGGGACCAAATGGATTTTGAAGAATAAGAGAGATGCAAGAGGTGTTGTGATAAAAAACAAAGCTTGATTAGTTGCTCAGGGTTATAGACAAGAGGAGGGAATTGACTATGATGAGGTGTTTGCACCTGTTGCTAGAGTTGAAGCCATTCGGATATTTTTGGCTTATGCATCCTACATGGGTTTTATGGTATATCAGATGGATGTTAAAGGTGCTTTACTGTATGGAGAAAAATAAGAGGAAGTTTATGTCACTCAACCTAAAGGATTTGAAGATCCAGATCATCCTAATCATGTTTACAAAGTAGTCAAAGCTCTCTATGGACTTCATCAGGCACCCAGAGCTTGGTATGCTAGGCTTTCATCATTTCTGCTGAAGCAAGGCTATAGACGAGGTGCAATTGATAAGACACTTTTCCTTAAGAAGAATTCCACAAACATTATTCTTGTGCAAGTGTATGTGGATGACATTATTTTTGGATCCACAAAAGAAGCTTGGTGCAGGGAGTTTGAGGAGCTTATGAAGGGAGAGTTTCAGATGAGTGCTATGGGGGAGTTGACTTTCTTTTTGGGTCTCCAAGTTCCACAGAAACCTGATGGTATCTTCATCAGTCAGGACAAATATGTGAGGGACATCTTGAAAAAGTTTGGTATGGAAAGTGTAAGGACTGCCACTACACCTTATGAAGATCCAAAGACAAAGACCATCAATGAAGCAGATCCTCCTGTGAATGTTCATTTATACAGGTCTATGATTGGCTCTTTGATGTATTTAAAAGCTTCAAGGCCTGATATTACATTTGCTGTGAGTGTTTATTCGAGACATCAAGTTACTCCACTTACTTCCCATCTCAATGTTGTTAAGAAGATCTTTAAGTACCTCAAAGGCCAACCTAATTTAGGCTGTTGGATCGATATACTTTAATAAAACTAACTTAACTAGCTTGTTAAGGTTTAATAACCTCGGATAAATCCTAAGTTATTAACAAAGAAACACTGAGCAATCTTTATCAAGTACGCGGAATTTACTTAACAAAGCTAAGAAGAAAAACTTTATTATAAACTCTAAATCTGCTTATTATGCAGATACTCTAATATAACTCTAAGATAATCGAACTTTTCTCTAAAACACTAATTCGTAAACTCTAAAACTCTTTTCCGAAATCGTACCTCTAATGCCAATCTAGGAGTCCTTTTATAGGCTCAAGGATATCCTAGTCGGTTTACAATTGATAACCTTGTACGACAAGTAATCTAAACATGGAATACAATACTTTCCATAAACAAATATAACAGTTTGTTTGTTCTAGCAAGATTTTGACTTCATCTTGCAAGTACTTTGACTTTGTCTTTAGCAAGACTTTGACTCTTTGACTTCTTCCAAGATTTTGCGACTACAAGATTTTCATATCTTCAAGACTTTGATATCTTCAAGACTTTCATATCCCAACAATCCTCCCCTAACTTGAATTCTACTTGCTTGACTTCAAGTTCCTTTGTGAATATATCTTTAACTGACTTCATCATAAAATGGATTGTTTCTTAGTCTTTAGATTGTATCTCGTAATATATGTGCTTAGTCAAAGTATCTCTTAGAATTGTTCTCTTTACAAAGACATCCAAAGAATCTCCATCTTTTCAAAGAATACAACAACATATGACAATTTGTACAAGAATTCGATGTAAGTTGCATACTATTCTCATCACATCTAAATGAATCATTGAAAATTTAATGGATTTAGAACTCTTTACCAAAGCTATTATCTCGGAGTATCCAAATGTTTTGGTGTGTAAGACCATGGTACATTGATAACCATATGATTTTTAGCAAACCACCACTATCAATGATTTGTTTTGTCTTTACCAAAAGTCGCACTCTTCCGGACTAGTTAGTTCTTTTATCTAATGGTGAACTAATTACCAATAATGGTTTTTCCACGCCTTTACCACAAGCCATGTTCTTGTGGGCTAGCCAACTCTTCACATTCTCGATATGGTGAGTTGATGACCATCCAACTTATTAGCAAGTTGTCAACTAAAAGCGGATTTGATATATCTTTACTAGAGCCGTTTGCTCATGGATTAGTCAATCCTTTTGTAACCATGGTGGATTGATAACCTATTGATGTTATCATCACAAAACCATTTATTCAACCTTTATTTCAAAATATTTATTACTTAGCAAAAGGTTTTCTAAAATTCATTTAATTGGTTTAGTTCAAAGAACAAGATTTTGATGAAAGTATCGTTCGATAAGCAATACTTTGAATAAAAGTACTATTATCAAAAAGTATTTATTCAAATAAACTTCATACCGCTTATAGATCATTCTCAAGAATGGTAGTCCAGTTTATAAACAAATTGATGACCATGCAAGCAGCTTCATTAGCCTCTTCTACTTCCAATCCATGCTCTAGCATTCTTCTCATGAGCTCAACTCAGAAGAGGATATCTTCTTTCTCGCAAACATGTGTATCATTGTTCCATTTTCTAGCTCCAAAACATGAACTCCAGTTCTTCAAAGAATCTCCAAGAAACTATTTCCCGCTTTCTTGATCCTTCCAAATATCATCGATTACTCTTCTTCGCTTTCCCACATAGTTATGAGATCACCATGTAAAACCAAACCAATCCTTTCTAATGGATTATCTTCAAAATAAGTCTTCACAACATGATATAAGTAGAATAGATCTACTCTATCTATAATATGCAAAGAAATCCCATAGCCTTTTGAAAACTTTGAAACTTTCATCTTCTTTGTGAAAACCATGTAATCTCCATTCTTAGATTTCTCAACTTTGAAAACACTAATCTTTGATCCGCTCATCTTCATGTCATTATCTTCCTTTGTATAATCAAAATCTACCACTCGAGATAATTCTTCAATTCATCACTAGTCTCGGATCTTAATTCAACCTTTTCTTTCTTTGAAAACCGAACATCCAGAATTTCGCTTTTTCTTTTCTCTTTAAGCTCTTCTTCCTTTCGACTTGATCCAATGAGCTTCTTCTCTAAAATCTTTAATGCCTGCAACATCTTTCTTATAAGCTTCTCTCGCAGCATCATATAATCTTTTCATATCCACATAATTTAGCTTATGCAGTCCTTTATATCCTCTGATTTTTAAATATGCCATCATTGCATTCCTTTCTTTAGCTAAATTAGGTCTTCTTGACATAAATCTAACAGGTGTAGGAGATTCTAATGATTCAGTAGCTTCAGCATTCAATTCCTCATGTAATTTGTGAGCTACTTCTCTATTCTGAGCTTCTTGAGCTTCCTGTTCTTCTCTATATTTAGCATTTAACTCTTCTTGAAATTTTCCGTCATAGCTTCATTCCTAGCAACTTCAATTGCTCTAAGTTCGCCAAAGTAAGTTTCTTTTCTTAGTTTCAACCGAATACCTTTCCTTTGTCTTTGGATCAATTGCGGTTGATCGCTTCTTGGTTGTTCTTCTTCTTGTACATCTCTAATAGTAACTCCTCCTCTTGGTTTTGACAAATCTAACATTGTAGCAATTAATTCATCATCACCGCAGAATGAATAGGTTTGAATGTAGGTTCCTCCTCTTCTATAACAGCTTGTAGAAGGACCGACTTTCTTCTTCAAAATTCAATACCCTTGGAGTTATTGGTGTTATTACTCGGCCTAGATGTATCAAGACTTTGATGTTCAAGACCTTGATCATCGCACCTTGAACTTGCACTTCTTCTTCTTGTTCCTCCGAAATAATCTTTTCTGCGACTTACAGATTCTTTCTTCTTTGTAATATCTTCTTCAGATTCTTTCTTCTTTGTAATATCTTCTTCAGATTCTTTCTTCTTCATAACATCTTCTTTCAAATTATCCTTTTTTGAATTCCTCCCCAAGTTGACAGAAGATGGTTTAGAAACCTTCTTTCGTTTCAATTCCTTACGAAGTGCTCTACGACGTTTGTTTTCCTCTTTAACCCATAAGTTGAAACCTTGAATATAGGGTTTAATAAAATTCCTCAACCAGAAATAGTTACGCTTCAACTTCCTAAGGGCTTTAGCTTGACGCTCAATAGTCTTGTTCAACCTAGCTAACTCCCGTGTTAAAGCATAATTATCCATAGTCAAACCTTCACGAGGTATAGTATGATCATCACCTTGAAGTGGTGAATGAGCCTCTGAAACAGGAACAGATTGTTGAGGAGATGGAGTAGGTGTTCTCTCAATCTCTGCTTGAACCTCGGGACTTGGAGAAACAAGACCACAGAAAGATGCAAGACCTTCAATAGAAGCAAGACTCTCGGATGCAAGATGCTTGTGAAGCGACGCGTTGAAGCAAGACCTTCACTTTCTCCATCCTCGCCAAACTTCATCACGCACGCTTGAACAACTTCCATCATTGTAGTAGTTAATGGAATATCTCCACCTCTAAACAAATCATCGCGCTAGCCATGAATGTATAGATTTTGGCTTGTTGCACAATAACAGTAGTAAAGCAAAGAGTTTAGGAACATCGACCAATTGCTTGTTTAAGAAAACTCAGATAAACCGTGGGTACATCAACCATTTTGACCCAGAGGATATATGTGAGAGCATCCCATCCAAAATAAGCCTTGAAAATTAAACATTCTATCGGTAGCTAAGCCAACCACCGCAGATGCTATATTTGACCCAAATCGCTCCCGTGAAGTGCTTTTAGAACTTATGCAATGGAGCAATACATGAATCAAGAACTTCCATTGAGGATGTAATAATGCTTTCTTGAAAGTTTGTTCACCAAAGAACCTTCATAACCAAGATTCCTAAAAGTATCCCAAATCAGTTGCTTGTCAAATCGAATAGCCCCATCTTCATCTTCAAATAGCAAATATGCTCGAATAGAGGCTTCTGTAATCTTTATAGTCCGTCTAGCAACTGTTGATCTAATATAGTATTCATCCTCTTCCATATTATCCATAGCATTAGCCCAAAATTCTTGAATCCATGGTTCAATTATATCCGGCTCAACTAAAAGAGCATAACTAATAGGCGACCCAGTAAGATAATCAATGATATCATAGAAAGCCACATTCGCCTCAGTCTTGTCCAAATTAGCCACCATATTGTGCTTCGAAACAGTTAAACGATTCACCATTGTTGAAAAAAAAATGAGCACAAGAAAGATTGTATCGGATAATAAAGAGATGGTGATTGAGAGATAAGTATGGAAACGATGTAAAAGAATAATAATGAGAGGGAAAATCAGAAATAAGTTATTTATAGGTGGGATTTGAAAAATCACAGCCTAAATAACAAAGTTACCGTTACTACCAATTACCCATCAATATTACCGTTGGAACAAGACTTTAATACGACAAACAAGACTTTCCACATAAGCAAGACAAGCAATTTTCCAAGCAAGACTTTCGTGAAAAAAGTTATGTAGAAAACTAGAAGGGGTTGAATAGTTTACCGATTAAAAACTTTGTTTTGAAACTTATTGAAAGATCAATTGATATTGATCTTAAGTATATTAATGAAATATGTAAGCAATATGTAATAAGTAAATAAGGAAAGAAATGATCAAACCACAACAAGTTGTTTATAGTGGTTCGGCCTACAAGGACTCTTTTTCCTTGCCCTACTCCACTCCCCGAGTCTCACACTCGAGAGTTTAACTTCACTAGTCAACAAGCTCCTTTCACCGGCGGAGAAAACCTTTACACTTCGCTACACTATTTCCGACACTAAGCTAGATGTCGAGTTCTTTCCAAGGGTACAACTACTCCCACACACAATGTATTTTGAGGACTAAAATACTAACCACTCACACTCACAAGATTATGATGGTTTGATACAACAATGAAGTATGGATCAACACTAGATCATACAACACTAAACAAACAAGACTTCCAACTTCTTGTTGAAGCTTGAATATGACTTGATCTTCTTTGCTACAAAGAGATCACTAATATGATATGAAACCGAGTTAGAAAGGTTAGAGAGAAGATATGTATGAGAGTATGTTAGAAAGGGTGAAAACTACTTGGCTTGGCATTGCTATTTATAGCCAAATTGACGATGAGTTGCTCACGGACGGGACCCTTAAAGGGTTCCGCCTGTACCATTTTGGTACCACCGGTCCGACAACAAGATATCAAATCTTGCCTAAAGTCAACTCTATCTAAGTGAGATTATGCAAGATATGAAGAGTACAAATCTTCACAAAATATCTAATGGAATCTTCTAATGATTTCCATGATGTAATACATGATGTCAAATGTTGTATTACTATTTATAGAAATATGCAATGCTTAAGTATTGTTTGGTTTTAAGAACCTAACACATTCTACAAACTACTATCATACATAATGATTAGAGTCATATCAAGATGTTACTAATCATAAATGTAAATGCTTGAATGATGAATATATTGTTTGAGAAAGCTTGTTTTAATATCTAATAAACTTGACAAGCTTTAAGCTTTTATAAATTAAATTTACTTTTGTCGTTAACAAAACTTAGGCAAAGATCAAAATATAAATAACGTTTAATGACGATATTTGTATTAACAATCTCCCTTTTGTTAAGGACAAAATATAAATTTTATTTTATAAAAGGAACAAAGTTTGTACAAGAGTTATAAAATATTAGTTTTAGAACTTGAAAAGGAAATGATAATACAAGTGTATAAAATTTGACTTTTATGAAAGTCAAAGAATTCACTAGTTGATGCATGATGTTGACTTTTCGAAAGTCAGTATGCAGTTTGACTTTTAAGAAAAGTCAAGTATTATCAATGAGGGTCTGTTTGACTTTTAGAAAGTCAATGTATGCGCTTGACTTTTCGAAAAGTCAACTATAAGTAATTTCAAAGTTCTATATTTTCTCCCTTTTGTCTCAACAAAAGAAGAGGCTATCTGAATGTAATGAGCCGAGCTATTATCTCCCTTGTTCAAAGCTCCCTTAAATTGGGTGCTTTAATGGGAAGATACATGGATTGTGAAAATAAAGCTACAAAAAAATTGTTAGTAATAATGATCATTGACAAGCATTTCCAAACACTATGTAATGACACCAACAATGTAATAAACAACATTCACTAGTTAAAATTTTTCATGAGTAAAGATCATGAAAAGAGAACACAATGATGTGTTTCTAGTACAAGAAAATAAAAATTATCCTAAGAAAGCAAATAAAAGAAAGACTATTCTAAAACCATCCTAAAGTGATGGTGGATGGGAAAGAGCGTTGAGACGCTCAAGAATGTGGTTGAGGATGAACCTCATTTCTTCGTGGAAGTCATGGACCATAATCCGGGTCCGTTCCACGGTTTGACCCGCTTGCTCACAAGTTGAGCAACCATGCCTGGAGGGTAGAAAGTTTGGGAGGTTGTGGTGGTGGAATGGTGGATGTGTTGGTGGTGTTGGGGATGTTTGGAGTGGTCATGATGGATGCAAGCAAAGCACTTTGCATTTGCATTGTCTCACTTAAGTGAGAATCTACCATGCCTTTGAATTGGTGGAGGTTGTGGAGTTCGGCTTGAATCTCTCTCTAGTGGGATTGTCATCCCACATGCACTCCGGAATGTCCTCAATATGAGGGACATTGATGATGGAAGTGGATGATCCCCGTATAAAGGACCATGAATGTCCTTGTGAATGGGGTGGAAAAGGAGAGGTCTTGGCCCTAATGGGGCGTTTGGGTCAATGGATGACCGAGGTGACTCATGAGCGATTCGCTCAATTGTGCCAAAAGATGGCAATGGTGGTGGATGACTTGGCCTAGGAGGCAAGTCCTCCAAGTCCTCTAGGAAAGGATTTGGTGATGTTGGTGGAGTTGAAAATAACTCCATGGGAGTGAGAGTGGGAGACCTTGGTGAAGGTGGTGAGGTGTTTTGGATGTTTGGATGGGTGCCGGTGGAGGTGAAGTAGGTGTTTTTGTTGGTGGTGGAGTGGTGATCACAATGTGTGATGAAGTGGGTGTAGCTAAGGTAAGATGTGTATCATCTCTAATGGGAGATGAGATGGTGAGTGGTGAAGATTCGGATGATGAGCTAAGATGAACAAAACAACAAGGCCTTACGCTCATTCTAGCGGTTTTCTTGCAAGGTTTTGGTGATGATTTAGTCATTTTAACTTGGGTTTCATTTGCTAGATAGTAGTGAGAATGAAGAAGGTGTGAGGATGATCATGGTAAAGCCTTTCAATTTATAGAGGTAAGAAATTGTTGAGAAATGGTTTGATTTGATGTTGAACCATTGAAGAGATGAGGTTCCTAATGATTTGGAAGTGGGTTGAATGCTAGTCATATCACCCAAGTCAATCCATACAAAGAAGATGGAGTGAAGAAGAAAAGATATGCAATAAATGTGTTCTAGTGAGTGGAATTTCCTAATATTGATTACCCACGGATTTGAAGGTACCAAAATTTGGTTCCTTCCTTTATGCAAAAGGGCTCCTTGGGTGGATTTTTCAAATTTTGAATTTTGGTGGGAAATGGATTTCTTATATACCTTAGTGAATAATACTAGTTCTAATAACAAGATAAACTAGTTAAGATTGATTTATAAGTGATGGAAGATAATTTGGAATCACGAAGAGTCGAAATTCGAAAATTACCCGGAGGATCCACGACACCAAAATCATACACGGACGGTACCCTAAAGGGTGCTGCCCGTCCGCCTGCATGTATGGCGGTACCAAACTACATAAAGGACGGTACCAAAATTATGGTGCCGTCTCGATCCGTGGAGGTCAAATACGACGAGTTCGCTTTTAGGTGTCGGGAAATTTCGAAACCCGAAATTTTTCTCAAAAGTCGTTATACTAAACATTTCTAGTTAGGAAAAGTAAATAACACATATGTAAACATAGTGGAGCCTAGATTTTGAGCAAGGCTTATTGATTTTCACAATATAGTGAAAATGGGTAAAATTTGATAGCATACTTGTGCTATCCCCCATGAGATTGTTAGCATACACCATTGTTTCGTGTTATATTATCATCCTACCTAATAAAAGCAACTAAATAGTATCAAACATTAAAGATAATGCATTGTTCCAAACACTCCTTAAAGTACCCTTATTTGTCCAACTTCTGTAAATCTTGTTCATCATCCTACCAAGGCACTTGAACATTCCCTTAGTTTGTTTGAATTCACGATTCATTCTCAATCTCGGGAAGAGATGCGTAATACTCTTGAGGTGGAAGATAAGAGCTTGGAAGACCATCCTGAGCTATTTGATGATGATGATGAAGGAGTTGGAGGTTTAGCTCTCTGCCTTTAGTCTTAGCAACTCGAGCATCACTCAAAGGTACAAAGATGTGAGGATGAGTTCATAGTGAAGGTGCATCCCTTTTGGGGTTGGTGGAATTAGAGCGAAGTTTCTATAGATACGGGTGAGAAGCATCCCGTATGGAAGAGCAACGGATCCTTGAGTTGGAATATCAATCATTCTCCTAGCTATGTAGTAGGCTGTTGAATGGTTGTCGGGTGGACAAGTTGTAGAGCATGTGGCAAAGACAAGCGCTTATGTGATCCCTATTCCTATGGTGCTAATGACGTTGGCTCTAAGTAGTTCCTCCCATTTCTTGAATTCGGGCTTAAGTTCATTTAGCTCCATTCCATATGGATCTCGGTTTACCTCTTTTCCTTCGTGTAACTCGGGTTGTATCACCTTTTGGGTTAAAAAGGTGTTCACGGATGACATCCTTATCGGCCAAACGGGTTATGTAGGGAAGAGAGCGGTCATTGATTGTATCAAGAGCCATGAGTGACCACTTATCCGTGTAGACACAAGTTCCTCGGTTGGGAATTCCTAACACTTGAGCAAAGTTGCTTAAGGTGATGGTGTAGTCATTTTGGTTGATTCTAAACCTAAGACAGAATTCATCATCGTCTTCATCAATAAAGCCGGTCACACTAGCATAGAATTCTAACACAAACCTAGGACAAATTGGTTCATCGATGTCAAGAAGACAATCGAATTGAATGGCGGCTAGTTCTTCACGAAGATTGGTATTTTCAAGGAAGGATGAGTGAATGGTTCTACCCTCATGGAAATACCTTGATTCTAGACTCTTAAATATTTCTACTTGTTCCTTGGTAAGTCATTTGGTTTTGTGGTGTTTGGGAATGTAGTTAAGGGTGTCTTTGTGATCATAGAATCTTGCGGCTACCATGGTTATTCCTAGGGACAAGAATTGATATGTTAAAAATTGAAAATAAATTTTAACGTTTTTTGATTCTAGTGTGTGCCTATATGAAAACAATTTGGAGTTGCGGTTATCTCGACTCATTTTATGCACAAAATGGTTTTAGTGGGGTGTTTGGCAAATACCATGAGATAACCCAAATGCTCCTAATTCAATGTGGCTACATTTGAATATACCCGGGAGTGCATATTAGTTATGCAATACCTTTAGTATTCAAGAGCATGCAAGTGATGAAAATTCTAACGTTTCTATTTGTATTAGCAATGAAAATGTTTTCCTACAAGTGAGAAGCTTTTCAAAACTTTTGACATGGGGTGTTTGGTTGTTTGAATAAGGCCTTATATTTATTATCTATCAATTAGTGGAAACATGATTTGTTTATGCAATATGATAATGTAGTACCTAATTTGAATGACTAGTTATGCAATTTGCCAATTGAATTCATATTTGGTATAAAAGCATACATAAAACCCCATGTAATGATTTGTGATAGTTTTGTGCATAAATAAGAATCCTAGACTCGAATTAAGAGATGAAATGTAGTTAGGATACTTACAATGATGTTATCTTCAGTGATTAGTGAGTGGGAAGATGACAATAATGAGCTTGGTTTAAGTTTTACACGCTTTGGTAAAGTGGGTTGTGAGGAAGAGGATGTTATGTATATAGCTTTTTTGTACAGAGACACCACGGACCACACGGCACCAAATATTTGGTTCCGTCCGTGTTGTCGTTTGTGCCGTGACTACGTGAGCGTATATAAGGCAAAATTGTTTTGGTTTGACTATTCTAATGTTTTAGCTATGTTTATCCTACATGTTTGGTTCCATTAACCCTAAACCAAGTCTAAGAAGATTAAAAGGTTCTCGCTTAAGAGGTTTAGTAAAGATGTCGGCAATGTTGTCTTCGGAGGATACTTTCGATTGAAATGTTTCCTTTTGAACATTGTCGCAAGAAAGTGATGACGGATTTCAATGTGCTTCGACGAGCATGTTGAACGGATTCTTGCCGAGATCGATGGCTCCTTTGTTGTCGCAGTATCACAATGTCGTTGAGATGAATTCGTAGTCTCGAGAGCTTGCTTCATCCAAAGAGCTTGTTGACATGCTTTTCCGGCCGAGACGTATTCGGCTTCAGTGGTAGAGATGGCTAAAGCCGTTTGCTTCTTTGCAAACCATGAGGTGAGACAATGTCCAACAAAAGTGCAAATACCACTTGTACTTTTCTATCGACATAATCACCGGTATGATCCGAGTCGGCATACACTATGGTTCCTATACCCGCCTTTGGGATACCATAATCCTAAACACGTTGTTCCTTAATATATCTAAAAATCCTTTTTAATGCTTCTAAGTGTGATGCCTTTGGGTTTTCTTGAAAGCGAGCACATAGACAAACACTAAACATAATGTCGGGTCTACTAGCCGTAAGATAGAGTAGGCTACCAATCATTCCTCTATATTTAGTGTTATCCACGGATTCACCTTCTTCGTCCTTGGTGAGTTTAGTGTCCGAGGACATGGGTGTTTTAGTTGGTTTGGAATCTTCAAGACCAAATTTCTTAAGCATGTCTTTTATATATTTAGATTGGTTAAAGAAAATACCATCATCTAGTTGTTTGATTTGAAGTCCTAGAAAGAAGTTTAACTCACCCATCATACTCATTTCAAACTCGCATGCATGATTTTAGAAATCATCACATAGTTCTTGACAAGTTGATCCGAATATAATGTCATCAACGATATTTGAACAATAATAATTTGCATTCCTTTTCTTAGTAAAAGAGTATTATCTACTAATCCCATAGTATATTTGTTATCAATAAGAAAAGTCTTAAGACGGTCGTACCAAGCTTTAGGTGCTTGTTTAAGGTCATATAATGCTTTCTTGAGTTTGAAGACATGATGTGGTTTCTCAAAGTCGGTAAACCGGAGGTTGAGCAACATACACTTCTTCGTTAATAAACCCATTAAGGAAAGCACTTTTAACATCCATTTGAAATAATTTAAAATCATAAGCACATGCATAAGCAAGTAATATTCTAATAGATTCAAGTCTAGCTACCGTGCATAAGTTTCATCATAGTCAATTCCTTCTTGTTGATTATAACCTTGTGCAACAAGCCTAGCTTTGTTTCTAGATACTACACCATTTTCGTCCATTTTGTTTCGAAAGACCCATTTTGTTCCAATTATAGTTTGATCTTTGGGTTTTGGAACTAGTTTCCAAACATCATTTCTAACGAATTGGTTTAATTCTTCTTGCATGGCAATTACCCATGATTCATCTTTTATTGCTTCATTTATGGTTTTTGGTTCAATGGTGGATACAAAACAAAAATGATTACTTTGATTTTGAGCTTGTGATCTTAAGGTTCTTTGATTAAGTTTTCCTATGACCTTTTCTAATGGATGACTTTTAGATTATTTTATGTTGACAATTTCCTTATTTAATGGTTCATCTTCCTTGTTATTATTAATTTGACTTTCAATTATTTGACTTTCAACTAAGTCATCATCTACCAAAGGTGATGTCTTAGAGGGAGGTGGACTTTCGTCAAATGTTATGTTCAACGATTCCTCGACTATCATTGTTTCTTTATTTAGGACAATGTAAGCTTTACTAGTTTGAGAGTAACCAAGAAATACACCTTCATAAGACTTTGGGTCAAACTTGGTGAGATAATCCTTAGTATTAAGAATAAAACATTTACAACCAAAGACTTTAAAATATCCTAATGTTGGCTTTTACCTTTATAAAGTTCATATGGTGTTTTGTTTAGGAAAGGACGATTAGGACTCTATTTAAAATATATGTAGAAGTGTCAATCACGTTACACCAAAACTTTTGAGGAATGTTTTGTTCATTAAGCATTGTTCTACTCATTTCTTGAATTGTTCTATTTTACGCTCTACTACTCCATTTGATTGAGGTGTTCGTGGAGCGGAAAAGTTATGTGTTATACCATTTGTATCACAAAAGTTTCCAAATTGAGTTTTGTTGTCAAATTCACGACCATGATCCGCTCGGATCGACACAATTTTGACACCTAGAAGATTTTGAATTTTCTTGCTAAGTATTTCAAATTTATCAAAAGCTTCATTTTTGTTTTCAAGAATAACGTCCAAGTAAACCTTGAGTAATCATCTACTATGACCAAAGTGTATAAGTTGCCTCCATAGCTTTTATAGCGGATGGTCCAAACAAGTCCATATGTAATAATTCTAGACATTTAGATGTGGACACCATATTTTTAGATTTATGACTACTATGTGTTTGTTTACCAATTTTGCAAGCGTCGCAAAAGTGTTGGTCATATTTTAGTTTTGGTAAATTCCTAACCAACTCTTTTGAAGATAGGTTTTGTATAAGTCTCATATTAGCGTGACCTAAGCGCCTATGCCAAAGAGATGAGCTATCGCCTAATGTTGTTAAGCAAAGTTTGTCATTATATGTTTTATCTATTTTCATGACGTATATGTTATTTTTCCTAACTCCTTTAGCTATGGTGATACCATCTTTTAGTATTTTACTACCATTTTCATCAAATAGTACTTTATACTTTTTATCACATAGTTGGCTAATACTAAGTAGATTAAATCCTAACCTATCCACATGAGCAACATTTTCAATAGTTAGAGAGTTATGAGCAATCGTACCTTTGCCAATGATTTTGCTTTTGAGATTGCTACCGAAGTGACATTACCTCCGCTATACTCTTGGTATGATGAGAAGAGACTTTGTTGCCCGTCATGTGTCGTGAGCATCCACTATCTTTTATCCATTCATCGTGTTCCAATCCAACTTTCAAGCATACCTAAGAAGCAAATAACTCAAACATTTGGTCCCCAATATCTCATGGGTCCGTTTGGGTTGAACATACCATTTATTTGATTCATGTATGGAAATGATGGGTAAGGGTTCCATGGCATGTAACTGGAGTTTGATATGGTCTAGAAAGTTTTGATTCCAACCGCTGTGTTGGTAGTTAGGTTGAACGTTGTGGTTGCTCTTAGGAAAGGGCGCTTGGCAAAGAAGTTTTATATCGTTGTTGAGTAGTTTTTGATCTAAATTCATTTTAACAAGTCCTACTCCCGATATAATGGCTGGTTTTAGTTTAACATTATCATTGGTTTTCTTTGTCACTTTAACAAATTCAAGACGGTCCAGATTGCGAACATTCTGTTTCATCAAGTACCATGGTACCATTTTAGTACAACGGACGGAACCCTTATTTTGGTTCCGTTCGTCCGTCTTGCATCGCAAAGAATTTTGATGTAATGTTCGTCCTTTTCGGCCGCTTTGTTTTGACTCTTTGGAATTAATACTTCATTAAAACCTAGCCCATTCATGTCTCCCGGTGTTTTATGGATTTTAACTATTTCATCGGCAAGAGCGATGTTTTTGTTAAACCTTTAAACTTAGAATTATTTTCTATTAAAACTTCTTGTGTGAGCTTTAGTTTTCTATTTCAAGATTAAGCTCTTGACATGATTTACAATCATCGCCATTTGCTTTTCCTTTTCAAGACGCTTTGCTTTTTCTTTTAACTCATATACCTCATTTTCCAAAACTCCTTTTGGTTTTAGAAATTTATTTTAGTTATGATTTTTAGACTTAGCTCACACAATTGATTATATTGTTTTGCAAGGTGTCATCATCTATAGAAGAATAAGAAGAGTCGGAAAGTACCTCATTTGACTCATGTGCCATTAGAGCGATCTCTTCCTTGCTTGATTCTTCATCGCCTTCACTATCACTCCAAGCACCACTTACAAAAGCTCGTTGAGTTTTGCTTTTAGGTGGCTTGGGACATTCTCCTATGAGATGACTTGCATCACCACATCTAAAACACTTTCTTTCACCTTTAATCTTCTTATCATCCCGATCTTTTCGAATGGCTTTTTTCTTCTCGAGGTTGTCTTACAAACTTTCCTCTTCTTCTAAAGAACTTCTTGAAATCTCTAACGGCCATGGCATACCCTCATCTTCACTATCGGAACAAGATTCACCATCATCGCTGATTCCGCCTTTGCTTTAAGAGCAACGGATTTGATCTTCTCCTTTCTTCCTTTGATGATCTCCGAATCTTTCTCCATTACCATTTCGTGAACTTTGAGGTTGCCAATTAGCTCGCCTAGTGACATTATTGAGAGATCTTTTGATTCTTCAATAGCGGTCACTTTAGCTCTCCATTTGGGATGGAGTGCTCTAAGAAATTTCGACAAAGTTCTTACTACGAAAAGATTCATCAAGTGCTTTAAGTGATGTAATGATAGTGTTAAACGAGCAAAGCCACAATCAATGGTTTCATCTTCGGGATAACAAATTGTTCATATTGTTGAACAAGAAGATCAATTTTGTTATCCTTGACTTGTGAATTACCTTGATGTGTAACAATTAAAGATTCCCAAATATCTTTGGCGGTTTCACACATAAAAATTCTTTCATATTCTTTTTAGGTAAAGCATTATAAAGCATCATTTTAGCTTCATTATTTTTAGCAACTAATTTCTTTTGTTCATCAACGGAAATATCCTTTGTTGTAGAACTAAAATCTCCTTTAACAATAATAAACCAAAGATCTATATCTTTTGATTTTACATATGTTTCAAAACGGTTTTCCAATAGATAAATCCATTGGTTTCAAAGAGTGGTGGTCTTTGCATAGATTGCCCTTCTTTAAAGTTTTCGTAATCCATGGATCGCTTCAAGTTTATAAAATACAAGTTATTTTAGAAATTCTTGAGCAACGAGGCTCTGGTACCAATTGTAGAAAACTAGAAGGGGGGTTGAATAGTTTACCGATTAAAAACTTTGTTTTGAAACTTATTGAAAGATCAATTGATATTGATCTTAAGTATATTAATGAAATATGTAAGCAATATGTAATAAGTAAATAAGGAAAGAAATGATCAAACCACAACAAGTTGTTTATAGTGGTTCGGCCTACAAGGACTCTTTTTCCTTGCCCTACTCCACTCCCCGAGTCTCACACTCGAGAGTTTAACTTCACTAGTCAACAAGCTCCTTTCACCGGCGGAGAAAACCTTTACACTTCGCTTACACTATTTCCGACACTAAGCTAGATGTCGAGTTCTTTCCAAGGGTACAACTACTCCCACACACAATGTATTTTGAGGACTAAAATACTAACCACTCACACTCACAAGATTATGATGGTTTGATACAACAATGAAGTATGGATCAACACTAGATCATACAACACTAAACAAACAAGACTTCCAACTTCTCGTTGAAGCTTGAATATGACTTGATCTTCTTTGCTACAAAAGAGATCACTAATATGATATGAAACCGAGTTAGAAAGGTTGAGAGAAGATATGTATGAGAGTATGTTAGAAAGGGTGAAAACTACTTGGCTTGGCATTGCTATTTATAGCCAAATTGGACAGAGTTGCCTCACGACCATGGACCCTTAAAGGGTTCCGCCTGTACCATTTTGGTACCACCGTCCGACAATAAGATATCAAATCTTGCCTAAAGTCAACTCTATCTAAGTGAGATTGTGCAAGATATGAAGAGTACAAATCTTCACAAAATATCTAATGGAATCTTCTAATGATTTCCATGATGTAATACATGATGTCAAATGTTGTATTACTATTTATAGAAATATGCAATGCTTAAGTAGTGTTTGGTTTTAAGAACCTAACACATTCTACAAACTACTATCATACATAATGATTAGAGTCATATCAAGATGTTACTAATCATAAATGTAAATGCTTGAATGATGAATATATTGTTTGAGAAAGCTTGTTTTAATATCTAATAAACTTGACAAGCTTTAAGCTTTTATAAATTAAATTTACTTTTGTCGTTAACAAAACTTAGGCAAAGATCAAAAATATAAATAACGTTTAATGACGATATTTGTATTAACACAGTACTTTGCCAAATACCTTCATATAAACTAAGTATAAACTAGCATCCTCCCCTCAAGCAATACACAGGACTATACCTAACACCTTATAGTCCTCCCCTTAAACATAGCTTAGTAGTTAATCATTCCAATGCTCACGACCAAGTGATTGAATCGTGACACATCAAAACCTTTGTGAGTAAATCGGCTACATTGTCATCCGTGTGAACTTTAACCACATTAATGAGCCTATGCTCATAGCAATCTCGATAAAGTGATGCCTAATCGAATATGCTTTGTCTTGGAATGATACATGTGATTCTTCACAATACAAATAGTACTCTCATTATCAATGTTTATAGGAGTATTCTTAAAATTGAAACCATAGTCCAAGAGTTGATTTTGCATCCACAAAACTTGACCACAACAACTTGCGCAGCTACATATTCGACTTTCAAGATGATGTTGCCGCAATTGTCCGCTTTTGCATTGCCAGAGACTAACCTTCTTCCAAGATATTGGCATCCACCGGTTGTGGATCTTCTATCATAATTATCACCGCATAGTCACTATCCAAAAAGCTTCTAAGTGAAAAGGTGACTCTTTAGGATACCACAACCCCAACTTAGGTTGTTGTTTTAAATAACGAAAATTCTTTTTACCGCATTCGTGTGAGAAATCTTTGGTGAGACTTGATATCTTGCACATAGACAAACCGCAAACATGATATCGTGCCTTGATGCAAGAAGATACATAAGAGAGCCAATCATAGATCTCAGATAACTCGACTTCAACAGTCGTCCATCTTCATCTTTACCCAATGAATTGATAGATTTAATCGGTAGTAATGTGACCTTCATATCATCAAAATTAAACTTCTTAAGTATGTCCAGTAACATACTTGTCTTGGCTAATGAAAATTCCTTCCTTGGACCGCTTAACTCAAGTCCAAAAAGAATGTTAACTCTCCCATTGAACTCATTTGAAACTCCTTCGCATCACCGCTCAAACTCCTTAACCATGGACCGTTTGGTAGCCCCAAAGATGATATCATCAACATACACTTGAACTAACATGATATCCTTCTTGTCTCTTGATAAACAAAGTCTTGTCTATAGCTCCCTCCCGTATCCATGTTGTAATAAAATGTAGAGAGCCTCTCATACCAAGCTCTAGGTGCCCGATGAAGACCATAAAGAGCCTTAACCACCTTATAGACTTTGTTTGGATGTTTAGGATCTTCAAAACCCGAGGTTGTTTCACATACACCTTTTCTCGTAATAGTGCCATAAAGAAAGGCACTCTTTACATCCATTTGGTAAACCCGAAACCCATATATGAAGCAAAAGCAAGAAATATTCTAATAGCTTCAATCCTTGCCACAGAGCAAATACCTCATCATAATCTACCCCTTCCTCCTGCCTATAACCCCGAGCAACTAATCGTGCCTTGTTTTTGATAACATTGCCTCTTTCATCTCTTTTAACTCTAAAACCCATTTGGTTCCAATAACTCTCTTCCCATCCGGAAGATCACATAAAACCCAAACTTTGAAGTTTAAATTGAAGAAGTTCTTCCCTGATAGCTTCAACCCGCCTTTCTTTAGTCAAAGCTTGAGCAATATTCTTGGGTTCCTCTTGAGAGATGAAACAAGTAAATAAGGTGTTTGATGGTCCTTATGATTTAGCCTGTTTTGTTTATACACAAAGCTAAGTAAAGCATTGTGAGGTTTTGTGAAACCCTTAGCTTTGTGTCTTGTCATAACTCCGTAGAAGGACCAATAATTTGATCACCGGATGATTCTTATGAATTGTAAGATTGGTGACCGTGGAACTTCATATGTATCATCTAAGTTAGTATAATCAAGACCTTCATTGGAATCTATGAAAATACCTTCATCATCAAGCTCATCATCGCTTTTCTAACCTGCATGGTAGGATCATCCAAATCATCTAAAGTATCATATCAGTGCAACAAGATTTTGGTCGAAGTACTTGTCCAAAGTACCGTGAAAGTACTCAGCCTTGTTCTTCTTCTTTGCCTCTTCATAAGCTCTCCTTTGTTCATCGCTGTAAGAATGTGCTAATACATCTTGAAGAAGCATCCGATTAAGTTCCTCTTGAATAGATTGATCCTCTGCAGATAATGAGGATTGTGGTGCAACAAGACTTTGTTTTGGAGAATCAAGACTTTGCTTAGGAACATCGATGCTTTGTTTTGGACTCACTGTGATTTTTATCGTGAACAAGATCGTGTCTAATATGAACATCATGAACAACATATTGAATATCTTCTTTAGTGTGCAAAGGTTGATTTTCTTCTCTAACAGAACATAATTCATTGAAGGAGATAAAATCTCAAGATCAAACATCCAATCGTGACCTTTTCCTTTCTCATTGTCTTGATCTTCTAAAATTCAACATGAAGACAATCTTGAATCTTCTTAGTAACTCGTTGTATACTCTAAAGCCTTTATCGTTAGTGCAATACCCCAATAAGTAACCTTCTTCGGACTTGCCATCAAACTTCCCAGCATTATCAATAGTGTTCAAAATAGTAGAGGGCATCCAAAAGGCTTCATGAAACGAATGTTGGGTTTATTGCCCATTAGCAATTCATAGGGTGTCTTCATTCGTGGTTTGGTGACGAAACCTCAAGTACATAGCATGCAAGATTTCACACCGCCCAAAATTGAATAGGAGATGGGAATCGCTAGCATTGTCCTAGCCGCTTCAATCAATGTCCTATTCTTCCTCTCTCGCAACACCATTTTGTCAGTGGTGTTCTAGCAATACTAAACTCCCTTTTATGCCTTTATTTGCACAAAAGTCATCCATAGGCTTGTTCTTGAATTCGGTTCCATTGTCACATCTAATACCTCTAACCTTGAGTCTTAATTGGTTTTCAAGTGCTATAATCGTGGTCCGAATAGCATCAAAGGTATCATCTTTAAAGCCCAAAAGAAAACCCAATCGAATCTACTACAATCATCAAGAATAACCAAACAAGATTTCTTCTTATTTAAACTTGCCACGAGACAGTCCAAATAAATCCATATGTAATAGCTCCAATGGTTCTCTAATATTTCTTTCATCAAGCTTCGCAGGAAGCTTTGTGTTGTTTACCCTTCTTGCATGCCAAACATGATTGATCATTCTTGTAAGTATTTGAAGGTAAACCTCTAACTAAATTTCCTTTGACCGGTTTGTTGATGTTCTTGAAATTCACATGGCCCAATCTTCTATGCCATTGATGTACCTCTTGAGATGTTGCTTTAGCCACCAAACATGTGGCTCGCCATAGGAATGTAGACTCTTCATGTCTAAACTATACACATCATTTGTCCTTGGTACTCTAAGTACTACCAAGTCATCATCAACGAGTTTGAAGTCGAAGAAAGGATGAGACATTATGTGTCGTTGAATAACACAGATGCTTTTATCACAAATTTGAGAGACCGACAACAAGTTGAACTTTAGCTCCTTCACATATCGACATTCTCAAAATCAATTCTCCCGCCTTTAATTTTTCCTTTCCCAAGAATCCTTCCTCCATTGGGATCATTCCCAAATGCAAATTTACCTCCACTAATATTTCTAAAATCGACAGTGATCTCTTTATCGTCATCATACTTCCGTAGCAACCATCGCCCACAATAAGATGATCTTTAAGCTCCTCTTCTGGGTTGCCCTGCACACAAAGAAAAGAGTTAGAACCTTTTAGGAACCCAAGCCATTACTGACTTGTGTTCCCCTTGAGGAGTTACAAACTCAAATTCTTTGAGTATGTAATTCCCACTATCTTTCAAATTATGATCCAAAATTATCTTTGTAGCATGTGGATTTTCAAAACTCTTTGGTTTTTCAACATAAATCTCTTTCACCAGATTTTTAGAATTGTCTTGTGTCACAAAAACATCTGATTCACTTTTGTCGAACGATCTTGATGTCTCTCAGAAGATCGTCCCTTTTAACCCATTCGCTTTAACAGTGGTTCCCGTGATCTAGATCCCTATATGAATTGTGATACCTTCTAGGTTGATAGTGAGATCTCCTAGAATTTCTATCCCAAGTACGGTTTTCAAGACCTTGTCTCTAAGCAAGATCTGTGAGATATCAAGGTCTTCTCGATGTGGTATCTATGATCCGATGTGAAGTTTCGTGATTGACCCTATTTGAATTAGTCCAAACCGGTTTGTGCTCTCTAGGTCTCTCGTTGGTAGTCTTATTCCTTGAAAATTTGCTTAGATATTCGAGTGTTTGTCACAATCTTTGATTAAGTGAGTAGGACTATAACACACAAAACACGCTTTTGACCCATATGACCAAAGTGATTTCTTCTATGTCTATGCCCAAAATTATTTTGCCTTCTTGATGACCGATAAAACTGCTTTGACCAAAATTATCCCAAAAGGTTTAGCAAGACTGCTTTTGAAAAGGTTTTGCGTAAGTATCGCTTGTTGAGCAAGACTTTGGTTTAAAGGTACTTCTGGATTTTGAACATTGTTTTCACAGCTTCTTTGGGTTTCTCGCACCTAGATTGAGCAACAAGCTTCTTCCTAAACTCTAGACCTGCCTACTCCAAAACGAGAAACATCGTGCCTGAGGGTGATGACTAATGGGATGAGGAACAAGATGATAACCATTGTCTTTCTTATATTCGTGAGGTGGTTCACTTATCGAGCCCTCATTACTAGATGAATCTAAATAGTTAATGAGCTCATCATCACTAGTGGTTATGTCCTCAAAACACCATCATCCCGATCACTAGGTTGGTTTTCATCTACGTTACTAAAGTCCATTCCAAATCCTAAGCTGCTCTAATGTAAGCCCTTCTCTGCTTTTTCAACATAAGCAACATGGGACAAGCTGACTCTCCCAAGCAAAGAAACTTAGCTAACAAATCATCTCTTTCATAGTTAATTTCTCAATTTCAAAGAATTTTACAGCTTTAGTTTCCATTCACTAAGTTTTAACCGGTAATCCTGTTGTTCATACTTTTCACCCAAGCCATTTCATTATTTTCATGTGTTATGATTTTAGCTTCTATAGACTCTAAAGTGATTTGATATCCTGCTACCTCGCACCTAGCCCTAATACAATTATCTCTTTCAATTACATAATTGTTAAGCGCTTTTAGATAAAACTCATAACAGTTTGAGCATACCTCGAGATAGGAGATCGAGTTGGTGAAGTAGCCACCATAGCAAGAAGAACAGGATCATCTTCACTTTCTTTGCTCCAATCAAATCCTCCAAAGCCATCATCGATTCCAAAGCAAAGATGTTCGATTCTTCATCAAAAGCGATGCTCAATCAATGCTTTCACCGTTTCTTCAATCGTATCTTCCATCGCTACCATACAATAAGTCACCGGTTCATCATCAAACTCTTCACCCAATCAACTTCGATAACTTCTCTTGAGCAACCAAAGCCTTCGCTTCATTGATTGGTATTTCTTTGAGCTCAAGTTTAGGCTTCGATGTTCTGCTTGCTTGATACTTAGCAAACCCGCACTCCCTGCAAAGTGACCATCTTTTGACAATTGAAGCATTCAATTTTAGATTTGTCAAAAGTTATTCCTTGTTTTGGTTTGAAATCAATATTTTTGCCTGTCTTCTTCATGTACTTTTTGATCCTTGCAGTGATCAAAGCAACTTGCCACCGATATCAATTTCTTCAAGTGCATCTTCTTCAACTGCTAGATCCTCTTCATAAGTGACAAGTAAACTTGCTTGTTGTGCAAAGAAGGAGAACACAACTTCATCCGAGTTCAAAGTGGTAGATGGTGGGGCTCACGAGCATATGATGGGGATTGTAAACAAAGAAGATTTTGAGAAACAAGATTTTGAGGAGAAGCAAGATTTTGAAAGTAATCGCTTCTTCTTTCGATGATAGAAAAGCAATACTATGAGATTTGGAATTTGGTTGACCACTCATCTCATGTTCATACACCTTCGCTTGATGATAGAGATCATCAAAGTCCATAACATCCAATCCTTGTTGTCCTCGATCATAGTAGCAATCACATGCCATGTAGATGGCAAACCCTTAGAAACTTCAAATTAGCATCCTCAACTCGATACTTGTGCCTTGTATAACTCCAACATGTTGAGGAGATTCAAACCTATCATATGCAAGATCAAGACTCTCTTTCTCCCATCGTGAAAGTTTCAAACTATTGTTTCAAAGAAGTTTCGTGCATCTTCTTAGAGGCTTCATTCCTCCAAATCTGGTCTTGAGAGCACCTCGTAGTCGCTTAGCATCTTTAGCATCATGAAACTTGAGAAGATGACCATCTCGAATGGCGGATAAGAGAATGTTTAGTGCCTTCTCTTGATTTCTTAGTGTTGTCTTTGGTAAGACGCGCTTTGGTGCTATAGGTTGTCCAGAACATGAACGGGTTCTCAGAACAACTTCATTCCCATTCACAATTACATTCCACGTAGCATGGTCTCAGAATGGCAATATAACGCCTCATCTTCATGCACCGTAGATCATATTCTCCTTCTTGATTATTGGAATTCGAGTGAGGTGATTGAGGGTGGTGGAACAACTTTCATGACATCTTTGAATATTGTTGAAGTAGGTTTCTTCCTAGTCGAGTTTCCACACAAGCTCGATACCACTTGTTGGATCGATATACTTTAATCAAACTAACTTAACTAGCTTGTTAAGGTTTAATAACCTCGGATAAATCCTAAGTTATTAACAAAGAAACACCGAGCAATCTTTATCAAGTACGGAATTTACTTAACAAAGCTAAGAAGAAAAACTTTATTATAAACTCTAAATCCGCTTATTATGCGATACTCTAATACAACTCTAAGATAATCGAACTTTTCTCTAAAACACTAATTGTAAACTCTAAAACTCTTTTCCGAAATCGCACTCTAATGTCAATCTAGGAGTCCTTTTATAGGCTCAAGGATATCCTAGTCGGTTAACAATTGATAACCTTGTACGACAAGTAATCTAAACATGGAATACAATACTTTCCATAAACAAATATAACAGCTTTGTTTGTTCTAGCAAGATTTGACTTCATCTTGCAAGATTTTGACTTTGTCTTTAGCAAGATTTTGACTCTTTGACTTCTTCCAAGATTTCTGCGACTTAAGACTTTCATATCTTCAAGATGCTTTGATATCTTCAAGACTTTCATATCCCAACATAGGCCTTTGGTACCCAAAAGAGTCTCCTTTTAAGTTGGAAGCTTATAGTGATAGTGACTATGCCGGTGCAACTCGGATAGGAGGTCCACCAACGGAGGTTGCCAATTCCTTGAAAGAGATTGATTTCTTGGCAATGCAAGAAATGACTATAGTGGCTACCTCATCTCTTTGCAGAGTACGTTGTTGTCGCTAATTCACGTGACGTGTTCTTTGGATTCAAAATCAATTGTTGGATTATGGGTACAATTTCATGAACACAACAATTTTATTGATAATCAAAGTACCATATGCATTGTTAAAAATCCAGCTTTTCACAAGAGAACAAAACATATTGAAATCGTGCACCACTTTATAAGAGATGCATATGATAAACATTTGATAAAAGTGGTTAAAATTCACACTGATAATAATGTGGCAGATTTGTTAACAAAGGCTTTTGATGGACCAAGGTTTCAACACCTTGTGGTCCATATCGGTATGTTTAACCCTTAACTGCAAAGTTTAAGGGGAGGCATAGGCCTCAGGGGAGGCATATGCCTCAGGGGAGGATTTTTGTACACTTTGCATGTTTTTATGTAATTTTGTAGGTTTTTATGTATACTTTTGTAATATTTGTTTTCTTTATTTCATAGTTAAAAAAAAAAAAAAATGAGTTTGTCTAACTTTTATTGCAGGTTTGTTGTATATTATTGATGGTTATTGACTCACCAGATATACCTTGTGTATGTCAAAGAGTTAGCTAGTCCAAGGGGTACAACTTTGGTAAAGACACATCAAATCTGTTGATAGCTGTAATGGTTTGCTCAAAATCATAGGGTATGCAACCACCCATGCTTCATTGCTGAGGGTTGTATGGTCATCAATTCACCATCGTTTATTTTTTTTTGGAATCCAAGAATTGACTAGCCCACTTGTATATGGTTTGTGGTAAAGGCATTGGAATACCATATTTGGTAATCAGTTCACCAATTCTAAGAATTGACTAGTCCCGAGCAAACGCTACTGTGTAAAGACATTTCAAATCCGCTTATATGGTTGCCGGTTTGCCAATAAATCGATGGTTATCGATGTACCATAGTTTTCGAACTTAAACATTTGGCTACTCCAGTAGTGATGGCTATTGGTAAAGAGACATCAAATCCATTATTTTCAATGATTCACCTCTCACAGAGTTAACACACCGGATGTGATGAGAATAGTATGAAACTAATATGTTTTGATGTACATGTTGTCATTTGTTGCCGCAAAGATCCGGCGTTTGAGTCTAATCATCAAAGAGATGTTCTTGTTTTGTTTCTTTGTCACGATGTTCGTGCACAATCCTCCGTGCCGCCTAGTTAAAGATCTATCAAGAAACCGGAACTTAACCTAGTCAAATTCAGGTTTAGGGGAGGATTGTTGGGAATTATGCTAAGTATGGATTATGTCAAGGGATTCTGTGAAGTGTATGGATTCTACCAAGACATAATTCGCTTAAGCTTTATAGAGAATAGTTTGTTTCTCGAAGTTGTTATTCCGTGTTTAGTATATTTAGTTTGGATATACATGAGCTTTATTAGGAAGTGATTGTGTATATCTTATTTAGTTTTATGTTTATACGTTTCTTGGGAAACGGTTTAGGGTTTTGTTTTAGGGTTCCTTGTCTATAAAAGGAACACAATAGTATGAGTAATGTACCGATTGGAAAAACAAAGTTTTAGTTAATATAAAGATCCATAGAGGATCACAGAGTTCTTAGTTATTTGTGTTACTTGTGTTTACATTATGCTACTAAATACAAGTTGTAGAGATTGTCTTTTACTGTGCTTGTGATTACATAGGCATAGCTAACGATCCACGAGCTCAAGATCTATCAAGGTCTGCAAGTTTCAACAAAATGCTATTTAGTTCATCACGGTATGCATGACATAGACTGAGGAACAACCCACAATGGCAATGCTTAATAGTTTATAACTTAAAGTGCTCAAAGGAACAACCATTCATAAATGAATGTTTGTGTGTGCTTTCCTTAATAAATAGTTGAGTTCTAACCTTGCAAGCTAAGGAAATCACATATAAACTACATCTTAATTTAGCATGTATAATATACCAAAGTAGAGGCGTGACCTGAATACAAAATGCAAGTTCCAATATATTGTTAGCTGGTGAATGCTTATGTGGAACAGACCACCCAAAAAAAGAAGGTACCAGGAATAGCAACAACAAATTCAGACCTTGTGAAGGAAACATCCAAACGCGCATAAGGTTTAAAAGAGACGTTTAAGTAATAAACATTACAAAAAGGTAAATATTATTGTGAACTCAACTATATTTGAAACAAATAACAACATCTATACACCGAATGCTTTAGCGATTTTTTGATTAAAATGCTTTGCAAGAGTAGGAAAAAATTAAAACAGTTAACCACTTGACCAGAAACCTGTGAACATCAGGAAGCTCTTCATGATTAACTTACGCATTCTCAGAATAAGTGATTGTTTATGCGTGCTTTCCTAATTGTTTGGTTCCATGTGATTATTATATAAACATAAGACCACATTCTCATGCAAATAAAGGGGCGGTTAAACAAAGCAGCATCCTAACACATCCGCCTTTCACATATGCAAATAGAATCAAAAAGGGATTGTGCCATTCAAGGAAATAAACCTGATGACATGACTTGTCAATAACACATCTAAGCTTTATAACCTGAATCCCGCTTAACTCATCAACATAATTCGACGTACATACCTTAGATGATGCTCCTGACCCGGTCAACCCGTTTACCCCAGCTGGCCCGTTTGCTTGTGTGCCCCTGCTGGCACGTTTGCCTCATCCGTTGTTTCGGTTGTGCTACATATGCTTTCAAAGATTCAACCTACAATATTTCATATTACAGTCCGTCATAGTTCATTTTAACTCATCTATAGCGTATACAACCAATTGGAAATAACAATGACAACAAAGTTCAATCGCATATGTATTTATGTAATTGTCTACCTCAGGTCCTCAGCATCATAAACTATTAATGGAATTTAATGCTATCGTCCTTTCAAGCTATTAGTCATATGGCACCTTATCCTGCATTAATAAATGAATGTATGGTCTTTAAAAGAAAGCATGTTTGAAAAAAAGAAAACAAACCATTCTAAATGTGACATATTCGAATCAAGACATGTACTCTTTCAAAAAGAAAGAAGAGTAACCTGATATGTGCATCAAAACATGTTCACGTACTTGGTCCCATTGTGGTGGCAAATGAAAAATTAGCGTACAATGATTGATAGGTTGAAAAATTATAACTTTGTAACGAAAAACTATAAGTGTACACATTATTCCATGTTCACGTACCTCATCTGTTGGGGAGCCTTCTAACCCTATTCCAGACACGCTAACTCCAGAAAATATTATATGTGAATAGATATCTTACACGATATCATGGATATCTCCACACACATGCACCTGCTCCGTTGTTGATTATTTCATCAATGTTTGCACCGCAAGACGCCATCCCAATCATTTGGTTATACGCCTAATATTCCCCATGAAATGCTTGTCTTGAAAAAGCTGTTTAATATAATCTAGTGGATCTGGTTCAGTTGTATGTAAATTTCCATCCTAACAACACAAATGGCATTGAGGCTTTACCCTGCCTCGATGTCCTTTAGCCTTTCACTAAAACCCAGCTCCATAATGCTGACAAAGTTGGTTACAGTCCCCAAGATCATGATATGGTACAAACAAAATGCAATCAAAGTATTGAATCAAATTATCGAAACAAATGTTAAGGATGCTGGTATTTTGAATGGTTCACGAATTTTAAACCTAAAACCGTGAAATATAATCATCATGTTGTTTACCTTTATCGTGAACGGGGTTAGAAGGGTCCCCAACAGTAGCAGTTGCACATGGTTGATCAGTTTGGACACGACTATCACCATCGACGGCCACACAACATTTCAATTTCCAGCATTTGTATCAACGCCAACCCATTTCCCAATTGCTTCGCCATTATGAATCGCCACAGCCCCTCATCTACACAACTTTTCATCTAAACTCCCTAAGAGCTCAACAAAATCAATTTGCTCATCATCCCATTAAGCGAAATAATCAACTTCCTACATAATATAAAATCAACAATAAACTGAATTTTAACATATTATGCAACTCAAATACTTGTGTCGATGATTAATTGGTTATAAATCCTAATAGACAAACCTGATATTGACTACCTAAAGTCCACCATGATGACTTTAGTACCCGTCTTGTAGCATCTTTAGCTTCTGGTATACACCCAACCCTGCATATTCCACAAATGACTTCATAGGCAAAACATAAAATCTTTACATCATGACATAATTTCTCTTGCTTGCACTACTCATAAGAAATAGGCCAAAATTGAGCATAAGATTAGATAAAAGATCATGAAAGACCACCTTCGGTTTCGAGTGAATGAAATCATCCAAACTGGGCGGACTCAGTGTCAGGATCGTATCATAACCTTTTTCCATTCAAAACACTGCGTATATATCATAAACATGGTACAACAATAACCAACAATATCTAATTTTCGTACTTTTATCTTTACCAATTATACTAACTATATTACTCAAGAAACTCAATACGAACTGCTAATAGATCAGAACCCTTGTGTAAAATCAGATGGAGTCAAGCGAGAAAACCAACCATAAACTTCACAAATCTTTGAAATAATGTACGTATGAAAATTGATGGTTTTTAGTAAGCAGTTTGGTATTACCAACTTTATAAAATGAAAACAGGGCGTTCGGAATTGGTTAAACAGACAAACCATATATAGTGTTATAGATAATCCAAACTACCAATCGCTCATTTTCTTATTT
Source organism: Chrysanthemum lavandulifolium (assembly GCA_022545495.1). Lineage (NCBI taxonomy): Eukaryota > Viridiplantae > Streptophyta > Magnoliopsida > Asterales > Asteraceae > Chrysanthemum > Chrysanthemum lavandulifolium. The sequence continues at coordinate 29,069,632 of CM040243.1, read as the reverse complement.
TAGATTAAATGCGTGGTTTTTAGTACGCAGTTTGCTAGCTACTATTTTATGATGAATTTATATTTCTGGAAAGCCATTGAGAAGGTTACAACTGAGAACAACGTCTTCCCAACCACATTTGCAATCTCTGATGTTACATCTTTCATGTACTACCCATGACCCGTGCCCTACCACTTCCATTAGTAACATAATTCAAGACAACCGAAATTATTCGAACTATTTCTTAAATCAAAAACAACCAAAAAAAACATACATGTCATCCAAATTTGAATTCAAGATTGCAAGCATCTATAACATTATATCAAATTCAATAACATTACCTCCCCTACTTTAACAATTATGACATGAGGTGTAAACCCGACTCCAGCAGCACCTGCCCATCACAAAAAAATACCCCAACATTTATCAAACTACTACAATAGCACAATTCAACATAACTCGGGTCAACTTAAAAGACGGGTGCTTCTGAAGCATCACATCCCAAGTCCATTAGCCGAATAGTCAACCGGGTTTGTCTATTTGTTTACAGCGCCCATGAAGAGTAATGTTACAGCGTGACTGTTGCTGAGGTGATGTTACAGAGCCCATGAAGAGTAAAATATTTGGATGTCGAAGCCTTTTAATCAAAGATACCTTCAATTCGAAACAATATAATATTATCAGATTGATAAATTATGGTTGACGTGACACATTGGCGGAAAAAGTACCTCTTTTCTAAATGATAGAATCACGTCATCAGGGAATTCTTGTATGGTAAATACCTTGACTGCAACATCATGCATAACATAATAATAAATTGATGTCTCACAATTCCGTTGCCCTTTTGATAATAGTACTCGGTTTAACTTGAGAATACAATATCATTGGAGTATGGTTAACAAAATATATTAGTGGGGAATATGGAAAGCATACTGATCCATACCACAGTGCATGATGTATAGTCCCACATGAACCTGTGACAAAAGCCTCATTAGCATACACTATTAATATACTTCTAATCACCAAACATGCCACACATTCTAAGTTTCTTATTTGCTTCAAAATAAACTACTGTATTTATGAGGTTTAAATACATTAGGCCATTGAACACCTGAAAATAAGAGCACATTGTAACATCATAAAACTATCTCACTCGAAATTGAACCAACTAAAGATCACAAAGATTAAACCATAAGTAAAACTTTGTTTTGTGAACGATTTAGCTGTTCAAACAATAGTATGACAATGTACAACATCCAAATTATAATCATTAGATGAGATTGTGAGGGAAAAAGGAAATTAGGGTTTTTGAGAAAAAAATATAATGAACCGTATAAAGAAAAAAATATATGGTTTTTGAGTTTTTGTTTAGGGTTACCTAAGTTGTAGGGATTCTCCTACATAATTGGTTGCATAGATTTATAATTTTGGACTTGCAACATATATTCCAAAAAGTCATGTTGCCTTAGTGGTAAACACACATGTTATTTATCCAAATAACCAAGGTTCAATCCTTGCAAGGCTCCTTTTTTATAAATAATTTTCGAAAATAACTATAAAACATCCGAAATTTACATAATATTTAATTAAATTAAAAAAATATTGCTTAGGTGGACAACTAATGATTACATGGCATTAAAATGAATTACATGACATTGAGGTGGCAATTATGGAATAATCTACGTGTCATGCCTCCCGTTATATATATATATATATATATATATATATATATATATATATATATATATATATATATATATATATATATATATAGAATGAGGTTCTTATGAGATAGTGTTTAAAATGGGATAGTGTAAGAAGCCACTTAAAAGATGACAAGTGGAAATTAGTTATTTAAGATTAAGTAAAATAATTAAATTAATGATAAGGGCATAATAGATATTTGCACTCCCACTTTTATCTCCATCATCCCTGTAAACATGCACTCCCACTTTTAGAATCCATGAAACGCATAACAGTGTTTAAATCAAAACCATCACTTTCTTTGTTTTAAATCATAAACCCTACGAACTTACCAACCCCATTTTATGTTCTCATCTCTACCTTAACAACGGCCACACAAAAAATATCACGTGATGTATCTTGACTTCTATTGCTACGCATTTATCATATGGGAGACAACCCTTTCGCGTATCGCAAACGTCGACCCTTATTGTTTTCGATTTTCATGGTTGTTTCTTATTTGAATTTCCGTCCATGTTCCGACAACATGAGCAGTAAAAATCCGGTAGATCTTTTTTCAACAATAGTATGATTGGTTTTTTGATTCAAACCCAATACGTGTTTGTATGTATCTAATGTCTATCACCTATTCATTTTTTTTCCAAGTTTAATCGTATATCGATGTAACTTGAATTTTTGTATTAGTTGGGTTTGTAAATAACCAGTGTACGTGTATAAAGTGAATATATAATATTGGCGTATCAATAATTTTTTGCACTAGTGATTATCGATAAGATTTATAGTTTGTAAATGTACGTGAACGATGGTGTATCGTTTTGTTTTGGTTAGAATCCGTTTTTTGGTTTGTTTATTATGGGAACCCAACATGTTTAACCATTTTCCGGTGAGGCCTCGTGTTCAACGTAGATTACATACTATTACGACTTTTAAGATTTGTAAATGGGTATTATAGATTTTGTAAAATTTATACATCTCCAGATGTGTATGATGTATCATTTTTTTCATTCGTGTATCACTGCCATATTTATCTAAGTTTTATAGATGCTAGTCAACCCAACGGCCAAGGCCGAGCACCTCTGTAAATCGACATCTGATGTCACTTGTTTCCGGAGATGGCAGCTATGGCATTTTAATCGCCGGAGACGAACAATAGATCCTGTCACTTGCAACCGAACTTGTCGTCGACAGCCATAACATGATGGTCTCTATCTAGGTCCATAACTTTGCGACATTTTTTATCGCGTCATTCTTTATGCTCGTTGGCTAATTTGGAGGACATGTAAATGTTTAATGCAAATGAGTTATCATATGTTAAGTTTGAATGATTTGGAGACTATATGTTTTAGGAAGATTGGGTTAATTATAACCCTCATTTAGCTTAAAGTGACGATGCAAAGTCTTTCATTTTACTCACCGGTCCTCATTGTTAATTTGATCTTGGTAGTGCATAATATCATCCACCGTACATTATTCAAAGTAAATAGTGCTTTCGTCCAATGTATCCTAACGAGATTTGGTTAAATATGAATTTTGTCGTACAAATATATACATATCGTTGTGCATCGTGATTAATAGAAGGTTTATCATATTTAGCCAATAATGTGTGAACGTATGAATCGATCATATTTCAGAAAAAATTATGGTTTTTTTGTATGTAAATATTTCATGATGTCCTTGTTTGTGTGTAACGGAATGTAAAACAAAGAAGGAAAGAAAGAAAAGAAAAAAAAAACTCGTACACTGATAAAAGAAGATGCAAGTATCAAATTCAAATAATGATAAAAAAAAGTAGCGTTTGAAAACAAAGAAGTCAAAACACTAGCAAAAGATGCGTGAATTTAGTCTTCAAATTGTGCTCACAAATTGGACATTATTTACAAGTATGCCATTATTTTATTTTAATTAACTAACATTATTATTGATACATCCAACGGCTCAGATCGCTTCCTACTCATCCTACTTTAAGACACTAGCTTACGTTAACCTCTCCTATATATATATATATATATATATATATATATATATATATATATATATATATATATATATATATATATATATATATATATATATATATATATATATAATAAGATATCCATTTTGTAGGTGCATCTAGAATGATGGCATGTAACTTCCCATCCTTCTTATTTTATTATTCTTCTTATTTGATCCATATATATATATATATATATATATATATATATATATATATATATATATATATATATATATTTTATATATTTTATTTATTCAATGCCAAATAATCCAATTCATGCCACATAAGCATTTGTTGTCCAACTAAGCATTTTTTTTAATTAATTTTCGGATTTTTTTGATTTTTTTAATTAATTTTCAAAATTTGTTTATAAAAAAGGAGCCTTGCAAGGATTGAACCTTGGTTATTTGGATAAATGACTTGTGTGTTTACCACTAAGGCAACACAACTTTTTGGAATATATGTTGCAAGTCCAAAATTATAAATCTATGCAACCAATTATGTAGGAGAATCCCTACAACTTATGTAACCCTAAACAAAACATATATATATAAAAACTTATATACGGTTCATATAATCCAAATCCATTATTAAAAAAACATACGTATATTTTTTAACCCTAATCATCAAATCTCTCCCGAAGATGAAAACTCCATCACTAGGGTTTTAATGATTTTTATTGTGTTTTTGTGCAGGTTTTGCTGTTCTTGGAGCTTTGATGCGAACTCAGTTAGCTGACATGCATAGACGATTAAGGTACATTTGACTTCTGGTTATCTAGCTATTTTATAATAAGCTTCCTGAGACATCAACAAATATGCAAGGATTTCTAGATTATTCCATGAATTGCAACTTGACACCACAGTTTGAGATGCATAGACCTATGTACAATGACAATATGTGTCATGCCTTTAACCCTGAACCTGGCCAGTGTCCTCTTCCCATGATGGATGAAAACTCATATTCTCAACACCAGGTAAGGCTTTAAAATTAATCGTGTTCATAAAATTGCAAAAGATATATAGAAATCCATAACTTAAGTTTTGTTTATATTGATTTCTAAATCTTATACGTTAGTTCTAGAAAACCAAACTTAAGGTTTAGATTTTTATTTTTAGGATTTGTTTATATAGAAACTGTTTAGTGTAAAAAACCAAGCAGTCAATAAATTCAATAAAATTGTATGAAAGAGGATAATTATGTTGCATATGATTTTCATGGAATCTTTTTTTTTTTTGATTTGCAGGTCAGAGTCTCTGACTGTTTCATCTTTGACAGATTAACAAGAAATGATTCTATACCAGGAAACAGTAGATAGCGATGAAGTGGATGCCATAAGCTCTGTTCAATATCTTAAAGAATTCCAACGCCAATTGCTACAATGGCACGGTTTATGGTATTTTAAAACTAATCATACTATTTTGTAGTATGTTTAATGTCGATTATATCCTTTTGAAATACAAATTAGAAGATTTATGCTTTACATGTTTCCTTCACATATACGAAAACAATATCGGGATGTGGACTTGATCTTCGTGATCTTTGCGAGTTAACTGATTTTGTCATTTTTTTAATCTCATGTAGAAAAGCTTCTTGGATATGTGTGTATGAAACTGATTATATCGACTGCAGTCGCATTTATCAGTTTTGATATTTGGATAAGCAAATTATGGTTCTCAATATGTAGTTATTTAGAGCTTACATGATCGTTAGGTTATAACATGTGGTAAGTAGGCAATTTTGTTCCTTTTATAGTCAGTTTTGTTCCACCAGTATGAAATTGGCTATCAAAAATACAATGGTCGTCTTCTTCTGACATGTCTTGCTTCTCTCTCAAACATTTAAAATACTTAAAATGGCATCACTTTCCTTGCAAAAGTCTTGACAACATTTATGTTATGTGAAAAGGCATATGTTCTAATGGGTTAACTGGATAAAAACAAAATGTAATTGTTTTTTCTATCGATCAACCTATCTAGCTAAATGGACATATTGCAGCACTATATTGTAGGCATTCCTGAATATAGATAAGCTTTATTTAGGATGTCCAACGTAACATAAGATTGTATTCTACAGATATAAAAAAATGCTAATACTTACGGTTCACAAATTCCAGATTTTTTTTGAGCTTGCAAGCGGGCAGTATGTACCCAACCGGCATGCTTCAATTAGAAGTTGACAAAAGAAAAACCAAGTAAGCAAATATTTTATAGGTAAGCGTTCTTACATTTTATACTAAGTTTTCTTGGATTTGTTACAAGTATATCTTCATGCTTATAAAAGAGTATATCCGGATACAATTACAATTGGTTGTAAACCGCGCTTATTTGCAAGGGATGTTTAATCGAACGATTAGGTCTTTGGAGTCCGGATTAAAGCCGTGTAATCTCAATGCTTTTCTCTACATCCGCTCATATGTGCTTATAAAAGAGTATATCCGATACAATTACAATTGGTTGTAAAATGGCGATTATTTGCAAGGGATGTTTAATCGAACGATTAGGTCTTTGGAGTCCGGATTAAAGCCGTTTAATCTCACTTTTCTCTCTACATTTGTTCATATGTGCTTTGTACTACTTTTGTAGCGTGTGTGACTGCTTTCATTTACCATTTCGTAGTTATGTGTTTGATGGGCACCTCCGATTTGAAGAAACAAGAGCTTGCCAAATGGTAATTGAACTCTTGCACTCTCGCTGATTTTAATAAATATTGTGAAATATTGTTGTAAGGTTTACATGGATATAAATTATGACACGCTTACTCAACAAGAGAGGATACTGGCAAATGGCTTAAATGAGGCCACAGTGTGTGTTGCCGCTTGTTTGAGAAATGTGTTTGATATAGCTTTCACTTTCTTTGCTAATTTCAATATTGCTTTTGATGTTATTGTAGTTTGGCAATAAGGACGATATTGAGAAATTTAGTAAACGGACAATCAAGGTTGGTTCGAGCATTTCTTCTTATACTATAAAAATTATTTAATCAAGTTATATGTGGTCGATGACTTGTGCTTGATCCGCTCTGTAACAAGACAACCTAAAGAGGATTGCAAAAAGCTTCCAAGTCTTATGGGAGTGCCTGTCATCGAGGTAAGATTGCCGATCAAAGTGTCGGTGCTCATGCATTTTTTTCCCAAATTGTATGAAGTGCGAGTATAACCGAAGTCCAAAGTCACAAACTGACAACATTGATGTTATGTGAAAAGGCATATGTTCTAATGGGTTAACTGGATAAAAATAAAATGTAATTGTTTTTTCTATCGATCAACCTATCTAGCTAAATGGACATATTGCAGCACTATATTGTAGGCATTCCTGAATATAGATAAGCTTTATTTAGGATGTCCAACATAACATAAGATTGTATTCTACAGATATAAAAAAAATGCTAATATGTATTCTGAAGAATACATATAATAAGCATTAGAAGAACGTAGCTACATGATTCCTATTATCAAACATTTAAACAACTAAAATCAGAATCTGTGTTGTACTACAGAGATTAGAGCAATGATTATAGCAGATAAAAAGATGCATACCATATTCACAATGAACACATATTCACAAACCTATGTTTGGAAATGAATGCCCCTGTTTAGATAATGCTACTTGCTGTGAAAAATATTGCGGGTATGTGTACTTCAACTCAAAGACATGTATATGTATAAATCATGGTGCACATTCATGTATCGACTTCATTATTTGTTCTTCCATTTTGGAAATATCTCATGACTATGTGAGCTTTCACTGATCTTTGTACTTTGTACCAAAAATTTTAGGTGCTCCAAAAGCTACAAGAACAGGTTTAGGGGCACTGTGCAAAGAGTCAATGCAGTAGCCGACAATGCCCATGTTTTGCAGCTAGACGTGAATGCGACCCAGATGTTTGACGAAATTGTTGGGTGAGGTAAACGAGCTTCATTATTTATTTACATGTAAACAAATGGTCCATTCTTTTTCAATGATTATGAGATATTCGGAAACTGTAACACCTTGCGTCGGCTACACTAGACCTCCAAGATGCAGATTACTAATTTTAATCGTGTTACTTCTTCTATGTCATAAGAGAGGGTCAAATAGAATAGAATTAAACTATATTCTAGACTTCTAAAATATATCATATATATTTTACTATTACTTTTACTATGAACTTCGTTAGTACATGACTAGCAAATATAGCCACTGTAGACGACACTTTCATTATTAGCATCATGAATATCCAAATACATCAGCTTCTATTAGCGTCATGAATGTGTCATTATACATCAGCTTCTATCGATTCATTGATTCACTTATGCTTATGAATAACTGAAGCTATGAAGCCCAGTTTCAGGATGAAAATTAGTATGTTGAAGGGTCTGCTAACTAATATATCAGATGTTGGTGGAACCTTTTGTGCTGTGTTTGTTGATTGTTATCATTAACATTTTAGATGGTGTTGTTATGCGATAGAACTTGATTCATTTTAAGTTGCTTATCCAAAGCATGTTTTGGGTAATGCAACACAGTGGACATAGATGGGTATGTCGATATTCTTTTATATTCTTATGTTTTCAAATTAATTTGTCCTTCATCCAAAAATACATTAAAACATACTCACCAAGGAGACGAGGTATTTACCCCGAGTATTTTCACCATCAACAATCGACTCTCCATACCGCATAGTTTCAATTGCTTGAAGTCGTTGTTGTTCTTCAACTCGAAAAAGTGTTGAGCATTTGCATATGAAAAAATGTCAACCTAAAATCTTATCGTAATAGGTAAAATGTTGCGTAGTCACGGGAAGTGAGGATATATTATTTAATACTATTTATATCTTAATCGCATTTTGTTGGATTTCTGTATTGATTATGGAAAGCAGTCACAAGTCGAGTGCAAATGTCCGAGGATGAGTTGATATTGCACTTCTTTCGATCGATGGTAATTTCACAAGCCAATTTTTATAGTTTCGCTTGTTTTGCTTTGGTGCAAAGATGTACATGTTTTGCTAAGGATTGTTTCAATTCGCATTCTGCAAAGATTCATGCATAGAAGAGTATAGTTTCTTTTAGAGTTACAATAGTAGTAGGTCACCACTCTTTCCAACTTCACAAAATAAATATTGAGTCACGGCCTCGCCTTTTGGCATATCACAAGGAAGAACATGTACAATGAGCCCGTGCACCAGGGTTCCTAATGAGTCTTTTGATATCAAAGTTATGTCCATTGGGCCCATTGGACATAACTATTCAAGAAGTAATACACTCAAAGAATAATCACAAGTCATGCCCGTCCATTGGGCGGCTCAAATCTAGTATATATATATATATATATATATTTGCGTTCATGTGATGACCAAGTTTAAAATAAAAACAATAGGAACCAATCTAATATTGACAAGTGGAAATTAAGAAATTTAATTAATCTAAAACTATTAATTAATTATAAGGGCATTTTAGGTATATATTCGTTATGTTTCACCATTATAGTTGTCCCCTCTCACCTCTTTCAATCTACAACCTAACTCATCTCAAATCCCTAATCTAAAACTTCTCCATCTCATATCTAAAAAGATCTCCATCAAAATGGTCCCTTTTATATTTCCGATCGATCTCGCACATGATAAAAAAATCATTCAATTCAAATCTGTAATTCTATCACTACAAAATAAATGACATTTGCCCACTAAAAGTAGTGTTAGCAAAAGATAAGAAAACAGTCACTAAATGCTAATTTCTCAACTCCCACTAAAGAAAAAAGAGTATGTTATTACAAATAAGCCGTAAAAACGTTTATTTATATTTTACGATCTTCTAATGTTTTGTCGATAACAAACGTAAAATCATTTTAACGAAACAAATAGAATACGTAAACTGTTTGAGCCAATAGTTTTCTAACACACTTACGTTTTCACATAAACACTAAAACAAGTATAAGTGATACATATGTACAACAACTAGTGTTTACATATTTGGATAAATATATACTTAAACTAGTATATACTAAAATGGGTAAAAACTAACAAATGGTAATGACCCATAACCCATGGTTTTATCCAAACCATTTGACTAGGTACATTGAACTCATGAGATACATTGTATCTAATAAGAAACCCATGGATCAACCCATGACCCATAACCAAAATACCCATGGGTAAAGAGGAGCGTCCCACGGATCCCTAGCTTTACGTTATCCGGATCCCTTGTGGGAGGGATCCGTGGGATCTGGGGAACAGTAAGTTTTCTCCTCTATAAATAGTGATCCATTTCTTCCTTTTGGCTCACCACTTTCACACATACTTTCTCCAAGTATTGTACCTCTCTAACCACTGATCCTAAGGGATCTTTCTATGTAGTTTGTCTTTTGTTTTTGTGTGATTCTCTAGGTTCCTCTTAAAGGCGAGATCACCACTTCTTGAAGTTGAGCAAGCTCAAGTCTATGAGTTGCCATGCTTCGTCATCATCAAGCCAACTGAGGTTCTCTTGTTGATAGTTCTTTCTTCCTCCGTAGAGATGTTGTGTTGAAGGCATTAGTGAAGGATGCCGAAATACTCAAGACAAAAGCATTAGTGAAAGGTGCTTAACATCCGTGTCAAAAGCATTAGTGAAGAATGCTAAAGGTGTCTAGACGAAGGCATTAGTGAAAGGTGCCAAGCGTTGTGTCAAAGGCATTAGTGAAGGATGCCTAAGAATCAAATCAAGTGGCATTAGGGAAGAATGCCTAGGTCGTATAATCGATGAGTTGCATCGATATACATATAGTATTAGTTTATTTTCAAGGATGGTGATATCCTTGGTGGTGTTGTAATAAGGAGTGGATCTCCTTGAGATTAGGTGTTGTGTTGTGTTGGGTAGTAGTTCCTCCATAGTAATGGAACTAGGTGCTTAGCCTAGTACCTAATAAAGGGTAGGCGACATTGTGATAGGTGTGGTTCACCTTGGAGTGAAAGAACCCGGTGGTTAGCCTAGTACAGGGAAAAGAGTAGGCGACGTTGTGAAGGCTTCTCCGCCATAAGGAAATTGGTGTCGTGTAGTGCTTACGAACTCTCGAGTAGGTGACTCGGGGAGTGGAGTAGGTTAAGGAAGGTGTCCTTGTAGCCGAACCACTATAAATACTCGTGTCGTGGTTATGTGCTTCTTACTCTTTATCTTTCATTACACGCTTATATATCTATCTATCAACGTCCAACATAAACAACCAAATAGATTGACATAAGTTAATCTAAATGTTTTAAAATGTAGTTTTAATTGGTAAAACTATTCAACCCCCCCTTCTAGTTTTCCACAATTGGCATCAGAGCTTCGTTACCAAGTTTCTTAGAGTATGTTGTACTTTAAAAACTTGATACGATCCTTGTATGTTTGAAAACTACAAAGAAGGATTTTTCAAGTCATGTTTTAAAAATCATTATAATGTTTATTGTTGGACAATGATAGAATGTTCAAACATTTTCCTTGTTAAGTATTCTCCATACTTGGATTTGGGCTTATCAAGAAGATCATGAAGAATCTATCTAAATATTTCTTTTCGCAAAAAGAATGTTTAGTATTGTTCTTCTCACACATGAATCTGAAGATTCCAAGAAGATCACAAAGCATTTCATCTAAATACTTCTTTTCTTAAAAACAATATTTAGCTAAGGTATGATCGTTAATAATTTACTTTTGTTTTATTATTGTTAAAATCTTAGTTGCATAATTAATATCTATTAGTGATCACTTAAGTAGTTATCTATATTAAAGTCATCATCAAGAAAAGTATTCTTCGATTGATTTGTATAGACTACACTACCAACTCGTAATAATGATATATTGGTTATTCGATAGCCTTAATCATTATCCATCACAAAGGAATGATTGACACTTCATCTATGTCAATAAATTTCCGTGAAACTTCTTATATTATGATAAAATGGGATTTTATCATAATCTTTGATAAACCTTCCAAGTATTGTGACTAATTCTTAAAAGGGAACCACGCCTAGTAGGATTAGTACTAAACCTTCAAAACTCAATTCACAAGTTATTAAGCTTAAACATCAAACTCTATGAGTTTTAGAACTCCCAAACCAAAGTTATCAAGGAATTCTAAGTCGATTTTTCTTGTCATGCCGGATCCTCGCTTACACTAGCCGGATCCCAAATGAGAGGATCCGCGGATCCGTGCAATGAAGACATCATAAGTTAGTAATGATCACTGTGGATGTTCCACAATTATATTCACCTCAAAGACTCACGAACAAGAACACAGCTACTATTCAAAGGAGCAATTTGATCATTTCTCTCAAGCATAACAATCACTTGTGTAAGTATAATCTTCACTACATTGTTAATTTAATTCCTTGATTTCTAGGATTACAATTTCTTCATCTTTAAGAGTTGGGTTCAAATGTTTTATCATAATTTGTCACCACATTGTTTTCTAAGATAATCTAAATCAAAGAATTAACATTGTTAATACAAATTAAACACATTTCTTGAACTCAACAAAGATGATGAGAGCAAAATTGTGATCAAACCCTCTAAGTTACTATTCACAATTAACACCACATTGTGGTTGTATTGTTTAGGAACAATCATGCCAAGCAACAAACAACAAGATTACCAAGACACCGCTCATTACATACCAATGTACCATAGAAAAGATGGACTTAGTCCGGACGATAGGAAAGCCTTTAAAATGCTTGAAAAGAGACTCTTTCACGAAGGTCGAGTTGTTGAACCATCATTTCTTGCCAATATCGACATAAGGGAAGTTTTTAGAACTATTGGGTTTGATTGTTTATTGGACATAAACGAACAAATATTCCCGGTCTTTGTACTCGAGTTCTACAAGACCATGAGGATTACTAGAAATGATGATGGGTCCATCTCGATTGTCTTCACCATAAATGAGCATGAATACACCCTCTCGCTTGTAGAGTTTGGAAGAATAATAGGAGTTCCATATCAAGGTGTTTGTATGTATTCTAATGAGTGGTCGTTGGAGGAGTTACACTCTATGGTTGATCATCATGCAATCTATCACATGATAATCCCGGAAGCTACCACGGTGAGGGACACCGTGTTTATGCCAAGAGCATCCCCATCGAGGGTTACTAGGAATTCTAAAGTGATCTATAGGGATCCTTTCCAAATGGAGCTCTCCGAGATGTAAGATTGTATAGGAAATGGGAAAATGTGATAAGGGAGAATGTGGTGTGCCTAGTAGGAAACAAGGATCACCCCAACGCATGTCTAAGTTTCATGATCTATTGCCTAGTGACCGAGACTCGCTTTAACCTTGCCTACTACATGATCAAGAGAATGGCAAGTGTAAGAAGCATGGACAAGATGGTGCTCCGTATGCAATGCTCTTAACCCGTCTTGCTAAATTCATCTTTGCATTAGATCCTTCTCCGCAATCCTATGATCATAGCTTTGCAACAAGGTTATGGTGTCATTAACCGAGGAAGAACTACAAGGTTTATGGTAGATGGCAAAGCCCTCACCCACCCACGGATTCCTCGGAAGAAAGGGAGAGGCAAAGAAAAGGTGAAGGTAGTAGTAACCCACTCGGAAATACCGATCTCGACCCCTTAGACTACATCAACCAATTGTCGGACGTTCCTGGTGCATCATCCGAATGGCAACAAACCAAGGGAATCTTCAAGTGCTTTGCTAACTTCTTGAAGAAAAAGAAGTAGAGATGGTATGATAAAGAGTGTAGGACGGGTGAAGACGGGAAGGGAAGGAGAAACGAGGTAAGGTCATAGGACCTAAATTTGTGAAGAACAATTTCAAACAATGGGTTGTAACACTTAAACAATGCTTATGTAGAATAGTGTAGTATGTAGGTCTAGCCATATCTTGGCACTAAACAATCTTAACCTAGGAACTTGTAGAATGAGATTTTACGACTCCTTGAAAACATTCAAGTGGTCGTCACACTCATTTTAGGAACTTTAGCTCTCCTACTTTGCTATGCCTTATATTTGTTGTGTTCTTGCATTTAGTCCTTATAGAAACAACTAGAGAAGCATTTTCTAAAAGTGCAAATTTGCACATTTGTCGAAAGCCTTCGATCCGCAGAGGCGGATCCCAAGATTATAACTAGCCGGATCCCTCCCAGAAGGGAACCGCGGGATCCGTGACTACAGATGAGCAATACAGACTTACTTACATTAAAATAGCTCACTAGATCACCTCACACTAGTCAAACATAAGATATTAGAGCTAACTAAGTCTTCTTCAAATATTTGAAGACCTCACACTCACCCATGGCTTACCTAGGATATATTTCAAAGTGTTTTTGATTTATCAACTTATCAAAACTCACCATATTTCCGCTCCAACGCTCACACATTATTTATCACATCTCATAACACTTAGTTTGGTATATCCATAAATTTTAGCAAATTGGTTTTAATCACTTTTGACTCAAAATTAGGCTCAAAACTAGTTTTTCATTTTTTCTTTATTTTTAAGATTTTAGTAAATTTTTCTTGAGTCATCATCTGACTTTTAGGACTAATTACCACCATTCCTCCATATCAAATCAAATGGTATCCTTGTCAAACACTTAGTTAGACTATCTAAAGTCAATTTTCTTACCCAAAACCATCATTAAGCACCATCACCCATTATGGTTGAGCATTTAAGATATCCAACAGTTAAAAACTTCAAAATTAAGTCAAAACCTCAAAATACATAGGTAATAAACCTCACAAAAGCATAATCATTTCACCTAGAGCTCTGTTCGACAGACGGACCTGCACGGATCCCTAGTGAGAGGATCCGCGAGATCCGTGGTCGCAGTAAAGCTAAAACCACTTCCTCTTCAAATTTAAACCACCTTTTGGTTATCTAACCACTTTTAGCTTTCATTTATTGTCTCTCTAGAGCTGATCAAAATCCTAAGTGCATGCTCAATCCTCTTAGTGGCCAAGAATTTAATTCCCTAATTCAAATTACCCTTTATAAATCAAACACTCTTAAAGTTAAGGCACCACTCTCACTTATCTCTAAAAAATCAGCATCTGGAAGCTCATATAGCATCATTATCATCACTATGACTAAGGCTCTTAGCAACAACTCATCAACCAAAGGCTCATCCAAAAGAAAGGGTCATATGATCCATGAAATCTCATCCACCGAATCATCTCCCATAAGAGATAACAATGGGAGAATCCCACCTCAACAAACTCATTCAACTATTGCTAAGAGAACCGCAAGGATTAGCATCAAACCTTTTGGGCTACAAAAAGGGTCATCTAGTTCAAAACCAAACATAGCTAGTTCTATTAAGCCGTCTAAGTCCTCATTCCTTGAGCATAGATTTTGTTGGGATATGAAAGTGCTGAAGATATCAAAGTACTGAAGATATGAAAGTACTGTAAGCTGCAAAGAACTGGAAGAAGTTAAATAGTCAAAGTACTGCTAAAGACAGAGTCAAAGTACTACAAGATAAAGTCAAAGTACTGCTAGAACAAAGGAACTGTTATATTCGTTTATGGAAAGAATTGTATTCCATGTTTAGATTACTTGTCGTACAAGGTTATCAATTGTAAACCGACTAGGATATCCTTGAGCCTATAAAAGGACTCCTAGATTGGCATTAGAGGTACGATTTCAGAAAAAGAGTTTTAGAGTTTACGAATTAGTGTTTTAGAGAAAAGTTCGATTATCTTAGAGTTGTATTAGAGTATCTCGCATAATAAGCATATTTAGAGTTTATAATAAAGTTATTCTTCTTAGCTTTGTTAAGTAAATTCCGCGTGACTTGATAAAGATTGCTCGGTGTTTCTTTGTTATTAACTTAGGATTTATCCGAGGTTCTTAAACCTTAACAAGCTAGTTAAGTTAGTTTGATTAAAGTATATCGATCCAACAAGTGGTATCGAGCTTGTGTGAAACTCGACTAGGAAGAAACCCTACTTCAACAATATTCAAAGATGTCGATTGAAGTCGCTCCACCACCCTCAATCACCTCACCCGTAATTCCAATAATCAAGAAGGAGAATATGATCTACGGTGCATGAAGATGAGGCAAGATATTGCCATTCAGACCATGCTCGTGGAATGTAATTGTGAATGGGAATGAAGTTGTTCGAACCCGTTCATGTTCTGGACAACCTATAGCACCAAAGGCGGTCTTACCAAGAAGAACCCTAAGGAATCAAGAGAAGGCACTAAACATTCTCTTATCTCGCCATTCCGATGGTCATCTTCTCAAGTTTCATGATGCTAAAGATGCTAAGCGACTCGGGCTGCTCTCAAGACTAGATTGGAGGAATGAAGCCTCTAAGAAGATGCATGAAACTTGTCAAACAATGAAACTTTCACGAGTGGGAGAGAGAGAGTCTTGATCTTTGCATATGATAGGTTTCGAATCTCCTCAACATGTTGGAATTATACAAGGCACAAGTATCGAGTTGAGGATGCTAATTTGAAATTTCTAAGGAGTTTTCCATCTACATGGCATGTGATTGCTACTATGATCGAGGACAACAAGGATTGGATGTTATGGACTTTGATGATCTCTATCATCAATCAAGGTGTATGAACATGAGATGAGTGGTCAACCCAATTCCAAATCTCACGGTATTGCTTTTCTATCATCACGAAGAAGCGGTGCTTCAAAAGTCTTGCATCTCCTCAAAATCTTGTTTCTCAAAATCTCTGCATTTACAATCCCCATCATATGCTCAAGCAGTCTCACCATCTTTGCACTCGATGAAGTTGTGTGCTCTTTCTTTGCACAACAAGCAAGCTTACCACTTATGAAGAGGATCTAGCATGTTGAAGAAGATGCACTTGAAGAAATTGATATCGGTGGCAAGTTGCTATGATCACCGCAAGGATCAAAATGTACATGAAGAAGGCAGGAAAAGTATTGATTTCAAACCAAAACAAGGAATAACTTTTGACAAATCTAAAATTGAATGCTTCAATTGTCAAAAGATCGTCACTTTGCAAGGAGTGCAGGTTTGCTAAGTATCAAGCAAACAGAACATCCGAGAAGCCTAAACTTGAGCTCAAAGAAATTCCAATAATGAAACAAAAGCTTTGGTTGCTCAAGAGAAGTTATCCGAAGTTGACCGGTGAAGAGTTTGATGATGAACCGTGACTTCTTTGTATGGTAGCGATGGAAGATGCGATTGAAGACACGGTGGAAGCATTGAATTTGCAACCGCTTTTGATGAAGAATCAACATCTTTGGAATTTGATGATGGCTTTGGAGGATTTGATTGGAGCAAAGAAAGTGAAGATGATCTGTTCTTCTTGCTATGGTGGCTACTTCACCAACTCGATCTCCTATCTCGGTATGCTCAAACTATTATGAGTTTTATCTAAAGCGCTTAACAATTATGTGATTGAAAGAGATAATTGTATTAGGGCTAGGTCCGAGGTAGCAGTTTATCAAATCACTTTAGAGTCTATAGAAGCTAAAATCATAACACATGAAAATAATGAAATGGCTTGGGTGAAAAGTATGAACAACAGGATTACCGTTAAAACTCGGTGAATGGAAACTAAACTGTAAAATTCTGAAATTGAGAAATTAACTAAGGAAAGAGATGATTTGTTAGCTAAGTTTGTTTGCTTGGGAGAGTCCGGCTTGTCCCATGTTGCTTATGTTGAAAAAGCAGGAAGGGCTTACATTAGAACAGGGCTTAGGATTTGGAATGGACTTTAGTAACATAGATGAAAACCAACCTAGTGATCGGGATGATGGTGTTTTGAGGACATAACCACTAGTGATGATGAGCTCATTAACTATGTAGATTCATCTAGTAATGAGGGCTCGATAAGTGAACCACCTCCGAATATAAGAAAGACAATGGTTATCATGTTTCCTCATCCATTAATCATCACCCTCTAGGCTGATGTTTCTCGTTATGGAGTAGATAGTCTAGAGTTCGGGAAGAAGCTTGTTGCTCAATCTAGGTCTCGAAAACCCAAAGAAACTGCTGAAAACAATGTTCAAAATCAAGCATTACCTTTAAACCAAAATCTTGCTCAACAAGCGATACATACGCAAAACCTTTTCAAACAGATCTTGCTAAACCTTTTGGGATAATTTTGGTCAAAACAAATTTTATCGGTCATCAAGAAGGCAAAATAATTTTGGGCATAGACATAGAAGAAATCACTTTGGTCATATGGGTCAAAAGCATGTTTTGTGTGTTATAGTCCTACTCACTTAATCAAAGATTGTGACAAACACTCGAATATCTAAGCAAATTTTCAAGGAATAAGACTACCAACGAGAGACCTAGAGAGCACAAACCGGTTTGGACTAATTCAAATAGGGTTAATCACGAAACTTCACGGATCATAGATACCCACATCGGAGAAGACCTTGGTATCTCACGATTTCTTTCAAGTCTTGCTCAAAGACAAAATCTTGAAAACCATACTTGGGATAGAAATTCTAGGAGATCTCACTATCAACCTAGAAGGTATCACAATTCATATAGGGATCTAGATCATAGGAACCACATTTAAAACCGAATGGATTAAAGGAAAGTAATGCTGAGGGACATACTGATCGTTCCACAAAAAGTGAATCGGATGTTTTGTGACACAAGAAAATGCTAATAATCTGGTGAAAGAAATTTATGTTGAAAACCGAGAGAGTTTTGAAAATCCACATGCTAAAAATCATAAGATAATTTTGGATCATCATTTGAAAGATAGTGAGAATTACATACTCAAAGAATTTGAGTTTGTAACTTCTCAAGGGGAACCTAAGTCGATGTGGCTTGGGTTCCTAAAAGTTCTAACTCTTTTCTTTGTGTGCGGAAACCGGAAGGAGCTTAAAGATCATCTTATTGTGGATAGTGGTTGCTCGGAAGTATGACAGGCGATAAAGAGATCTGTCGATTTTAGAAATATTAGTGGAGGAAAAGTTGCATTTGGGAATGATCCCAATGGAGGAAGGATTCTTGGGAAAGGAACAATTAAAGTGGAAGAATCGATTTTGAGAATGTCATATATGTGAAGGAGCTAAAGTTCAACTTGTTGTCGGTCTCTCAAATTTGTGATAAAAGCATCCTGTTATTCATTCACGAGAATGTCTCATCCTTTCCTCGACTTCAAACACATTGATGATGACTTGGTAGTACTTAGAGTACCAAGGACAAATGATGTGTATAGTTTAGACATGAAGAGTCTACATTCTTATGGAAGAGCCACATGTTTGGTGGCTAAAGCAACATCTGAAGAGGCACATCAATGGCATAGAAGATTGGGCCATGTTAATTTCAAGAACATCAACAAACCGGTCAAAGGCAATTTAGTTAGAGGTTTACCTTCAAAGACTTACAAGAATGATCAATCATGTTTGGCATGCAAGAAGGTAAACAACACAAAACTCCTGAAAGAAGCTTGAGGAAAGACCTATTAGAGAACCATTGAGTATTACATATGGATTTATTTGGACTTGTCTCGTGGCAAGTTTAAATAAGAAAAATCTTGTTTGGTTATTCTTGATGATTGTAGTAGATTCAGTTGGGTTTTCTTTTGGGCTTTAAAGATGATACCTTTGATGCTATTCGACTCTAATAATAGCACTTGAAAACCAATTAAGACTCAAGGTTAGAGGTATAAGATGTGACAATGGGCCGATTCAAGAACAAGCCTATAGATGACTTTTGTGCAAATAAAGGCATAAAGGGAGTTTAGTATTGCTAGAACACCACAACAAAATGGTGTTGCGAGAAGGAAAAATAGGACTTTGATTGAAGCGGCTAGGACAATGCTAGCGATTCCCATCTCCCTATTCAATTTTAAGCGGAAATTGTAAGTCTTGCATGCTATGTATATGAGGTCTCTCACCAAACCACGATGAAGACACCCTATGAATTCTTGATGGGCAATAAACCCAACATTCGTTTTATGAAGCCTTTGGATGCCCTCTTACTATTTTGAACACCATTGATAATCTGGGAAGTTTGATGGCAAGTATGAAGAAGGTTACTTATTGGGTTATTGTACTAACGATGAAAGGCTTTAAGTATACAACGAGTTACTAAGAAGATTCAAGATTGTCTTCATGTTGAGTTTCTAGAAGATCAAGCCAATGAGAAAGGAAAAGGTCACGATTGGATGTTTGATCTTGAGATTTTATCTCCTTGATGAATTATGTTCTGTTAGAGGCAATCAACCTATGCACCTGAAGAAGATATTCAATATGTTGTTCATGATGTTCATATTAGACCGATGTTGTTCCTAATAAAGATCACGTGAGTCCAAAACAAATGCTATCTTTGTTCCTAAGCAAAGTCACGATTCTCCAAAACAATCTTGTTGCACCACAATCCTCATTATCTGCAGAGGATCAATCTATTCAAGAGGAACTTAATCGGATGCTTCTTCAAGATGTTTTAGCACATTCTTACAGCGATGAACAAAGGAGAGCTTATGAGGAGGCAAAGAAGAAGAACAAGATTGCAGTACTCTCGGTGCTTTGGACATGCTGACCAAAATCTTCTTGCACTGATGATGATGCTAGATGATTTGGATGATCCTACCATGCACAGGTTAGAAGAAGCGATGATGGGCTTGAAGATGAAGGTATTTTCACGGTTCAATGAAGGTCTTGATTATACTAACTTAGATGATACATATGAAGTTTCACGGTCTCTATTTTACGGTTCATAAGAATCATCCTCTTGATCAAATCATTGGTCCTTCTACTTACGGAGTTATGACAAGACACAAAGCTAAGGGTTTCACAAAACCTCACAATGCTTTACTTAGCTTTGTGTATAAACAAAACGAGCTAAATCATAAGGACCATCAAACACGCTTATTTACATTTCATCTCTCAAGAGGAACCCAAGAATATTGCTCAAGCTTTGACTAAAGAAAGGCGGGTTGAAGCTATCACGGGAAGAACTTCTTCAATTTAAACTTCAAGAAGTTTGGGTTTATGTGATCTTCGGATGGGAAGAGAGTTATTGGAACGGATGGGTTTTAGAGTTAAAAGAGATGAAAGAGGCAATGTTATCAAAAACAAGGCAAGGTTAGTTGCTCAAGGTTATAGGCGGGGAGGAAGGGGTAGATTATGATGAGGTATTTGCTCCTGTAGCAAGGATTGAAGCAATTAGAATCTTTCTTGCTTTTGCTTCATACATAGGTTTTCAAGTCTATCAGATGGATGTCAAGAGTGCCTTTCTATATGGCACTATTACAGAAGAGGTGTATGTGAAACAACCTCCGTGTTTTGAAGATCCTAAACATCCAAAAAAGTCTATAAGGTAGTTAAGGCTCTTTATGGCCTTCATCGTGCACCTAGAGCTTGGTATGAGAGGCTCTCACATTTTATTACAACATGGATACGGGAGGCGCTATCGACAAGACTTTGTTTATCAAGAGAGACAAGAAGGATATCATGTTAGTTCAAGTGTATGTTGATGATATCATCTTTGGGGCTACCAAACAGTCCATGGTTAAGGAGTTTGAGCGGTGATGCGAAGGAGTTTCAAATGAGTTCAATGGGAGAGTTAACATTCTTTTTAGGACTTGAGTTAGCGGTCAAGGAAGGAATTTTCATTAGCCAAGACAAGTATGTTCTGAACATACTTAAGAAGTTTAATTTGATGATATGAAGGTACTGTTACTACACCTATTAAATCTATCAATTCATTGGGTAAAGATGAAGATGGACGACTGTTGAAGTCAAGTTATCTGAGATCTATGATTGGCTCTCTTATGTATCTTCTTGCATCAAGGCTGATATCATGTTTGCGGTTTGTCTATGTGCAAGATATCAAGTCTCACTAAGATCTCTCACTTTGAATGCGGTGAAAAGAATTTTACATTATTTGAAACAACAACCTAAGTTGGGGTTGTGGTATCCTAAAGTCACCTTTTCACTTAGAAGCTTTTCGAGATAGTGACTATGCGGTGATAATTATGATAGAAGATCCTGGCGGTGGATGCCAATATCTTGGAAGAAGGTTAGTCTCCGGCAATGCAAAGGAGACAATTGCAAAGAACATCATCTCTTGAAGCTGAATATGTAGGCTGCGCAAGTTGTTGTGGTCAAGTTTTGTGGATGCAAAATCAACTCTTGGATTATGGGTTCAATTTTAAGAATACTCCTATCAATATTGATAATGAGAGTACTATTTGTATTGTGAAGAATCTGTGTATCATTCAAGACAAAGCATATTGATTAGGCATCATTTTATTAGAGATTGCTATGAGCATAGGCTTATTAATGTGGTTAAAGTTCACACGGATGACAATGTAGGTGATTTACTCACAAAGGTTTTGATGTGTCACGATTCAATCACTTGGTCGTGAGCATTGGAATGATTAACTACTAAGCTATGTTTAAGGGAGGACTATAAGGTGTTAGGTATAGTCACGTGTATTGCTTGAGGGAGGATGCTTGTTTCTACTTAGTTTATATGAAGGTCTTTGGCAAATCTTTGTTTCTCTGAAAAGTCTTGCTTGGAAAATCTTGCTTGGGAAAGTCTTGCTTATGTGGAAAATCTTGTTTGTCGTATTAAAATCTTGTTCCAACGGTAATATTGATGGGTAATTGGTAGTAACGGTAACTTTGTTATTTAGGCGTGATTTTCAAATCCGCTTATAAATAACTACTTTCGATTTTCCTCTCATATTATTACTTTACATCTTTTCCATACTTATCTCCCAATCACCATCTCTTTATTATTCGATACAATCTTTATTGTGCTCACTTTTCAACAATGGTGAATCGTTTAAGCGTTTGAAGCACAATATGGTGGCTAATTTGGACAAGACCGAGGCGAATGTGGCTTTCTATGATATAATTGATTATCTTCTTGGGTGCCTTATTAGTTATGCTCTTTAGTTGGTAGGATATTATTGAACCTTGGATTCAAGAATTTTGGGCTAATGCACGAGATAATATGGAGGAGGATGAATATTATATTAGATCAACGATTCTTGGACGGACTATCAAGATTCTGAAGCCTCTATTCGCGAAGATTTATTATTTGGTGATGAAGATGGGGCTATTCGATTTGACAAGCGGTGATTTAGGATACTTTTAGGAATCTTGGTTATGAAGGTTCTTTGGTGAACAAACTTTCAAGAAAGCATTATTCATCCTCAATGGAAGTTCTTGATTCATGTATTGCTCCATTGCATAAGTTCTAAAAGCACTTCTTGGGGCGGTTTGGGTCAAATATAGCATCTGCGGTGGTTGGCAACTCTTGATAGAATGTTTAATTTTCAAGGCTTATTTTGGATGGGATGCTATCACATATCTCCTCCAGGTCAAAATGGTTGATGTACCCAAGGTTTGTCTGTGTTTTCTTAAACAAGCAATTGGGCGATGTTCCAAAACACACTACTTTGTTACACATCATTGTGCAACAAACCAAAATTTATACATTCATGGCTAAGCGAAGTAATTTGTTCGGAGGTGGAGATATTCCATTAACTACCACAATGATGGAAGTTGTACAAAGTCATGTCGTGATCAGGTGGAGAGGATGAAGAAAGTGAAAGTCTTGATTACGCACAGTCTTGCTTCAAAGTCTTTGCCTCACAGTCTTGCCTCTGCCAATCTGCTTCTCGTGAAGGTCTTGCATCTTTCTGAGGTGATGTTTCTCAAGCCACGAGGTTCAAGCGATTGAGAACACCTACTCCATCTCCTCGGTTATTGTTCTGTTTGGGCACATTCACATCATACTATACCTCGTGAAGGTTTAACTTTGGATAATTATGCTTTGACAAGGGAGTTAGCTCGGTTGAACAAGGCATTAGCGTCAAGCTAAAGCACTTAGGAAGTTGAGCGTAACTATTTACGGTTGAGGAATTTTATTCAACCCTATATTCAAGGTTTCAACTTATGGGTTAAAGAGGAAAACAAGCGTCGTAAACAACTTCGAAAAAATTAAAAGCGAAGAAGGTTCCTAAACCATCTTACATCAACTTGGGAGGAATTCGAAAAGGAAAATTTGAAAGAAGATGTTATCGAGAAGAAAGAATCGAAGAAGATGTTATGAAGAAGAAAGAATCGAAGAAGATGTTATGAAGAAGAAGAATCGAAGAAGATGTTATGAAGAAGAAAGAATCACGAAGAAGATGTTACAAAGAAGAAAGAATGCATGAAATCTGCGAGAAAAGATTATTTTAGATTACGAGAACAAGAAGAGGAAGTACAAGTTCAAGGTGCGATGATCAAGATCTTGAACATCAAAGTCTTGATTTTCATGATACATCTAGGCGAAGTAATAACACCAATAACTCCAAGGGTATTGAATTTTGAAGAAGAGGCGGTCACAAGCTGTTATAGAGGAAGAGGAGGAAGCTACATTTAAACCTATTCATGCGGTGATGATGAATTAATTGCTACTATTTTAGATTTATCACAACCAAGAGGAGGAGTTACTATTAGAGATGTACAAGAAGAACAACCAGGCCGATCAACACGCAATTGATCCTAAAGACAAAGGAAAGGAATGCAGTTGAAACTAAGAAAAAGAAACTTACTTTGGCGAAACTTAGAGCAATTGAAGTGGCTAGGAATGAAGGCTGACGAAAAAGTTCAAGAAGAGTTATGTAACACCCAACCCGACAAGGGTAGAAGTGTCATGATCGGTGTCATATCGGATCATACAAGTAAAATTTTACAAGCGAAAGCCTTAAAGAATAAAGTACCAAGTCATATAGGCGATGACTTACAAAGAAAATACAAATCCAATATGTCTAATATAAATCGAATTTCAAAACAATAGCAAAAAATAAGTCCAGAAAGGTGTCTATGGTTAGTCCACTCGAATGATCCAACTCTCATTGAACAAAGCCATCTTGAACCTAAAACTGCTAGCGGGGAAAAGAAATCTTGGTGAGCTTAAAAAGCCAGGTGAGCAGGATATAACAAAGCGAGCTAAATAAAATCCCGAGTTGCAAAACAAAACGAAGGAAAGCGGATAACAAAGTCATAGCGAAAAGAGAATAATGAGTCGAAGAGAGATCTGCGAAACACCATTATCGGATATCTAAAGCGAGCGAAGCGAGGAGAGCGAAGCAAAGCAAGGCATCGATGACATATAAACAACCACATACAAACCCGGACATACAAGGCGAAACATAAGCAAGTATAGCGGGCATAGCATCCACAGCGGTATAAGTGAGTCATATGTCATATAATCAATTCGATCGTCGAATTCATACAAGCCAAACAGATATCTACGAGCGAAGCAATTAATTAGTCGATGAGCATGGCAATTCACACGGTCAAAACCCTTAATTGAAAACATAACTAGTATCATAACAGACGGTAAAAAAACATGGCGATTACACGTAACAAGTAGGCATCGATATGAACACTATAATTAAAAAATTGAAGACATAGCGGGGCAATTAAGCGAGTTAACAAGCTAGGTGCCAAGTTGAACCATTTACCAAATCAAAGTAGCATAAGCAAATGCGGACATGGCAAGTCAACAACAAGCAGATAAAGAACCACGGATAGTCATAGTCCACGAGATTAATCGAGCGAGGTACAAAATATAAACGATCAACAATCGATTTCACACAAGCATGGTTACAGACAAATCAAAGGATCACATAACGATAGATAGCATATCATCGGTGACCCACAGGTAAATCTTATAATCGCATATCAATCATATCATAGTGTCGGTAGTCATATAAAACATGAATATCATACTCAATCAATAAACATATAATAACCCGATGCGTGAATGGAACCTTAGTTAAAAAGTGTAGCGGAATGAGAGTGTAATCAAAGCAATGGAACATATATATCTTGGTAGTAGAGTGAGTCATATAAGGGTATTGGGTAAGGGCGGTCAATTCGAGAATATGGTGCGGTGGGAATCCGAAAGGTACAATATAGGTATATCAAAAGTGTAAGGTTTGTCGAAATCTATCCGAGAGCCAACAAAACAAACCATATCAATAGTGGCAATATGACCAAGTAACCAATAGTAGCCATTGTATTCGGAGGGTGACCTCGAATACCAAACCAATAGGAAGGAGACCTCGATAACCAATGGAGTAGCTAGCTCCCAAAATGTGAGGGGTGTATTGCACTCATACAAGCAATGCCACATCACCAAAACAATATATCAATATCAATACAATACAAATCTAGGATGCATCCATAACAATCCCGCACACTGCAAAACAATAATTGGCCATACAATATCTACGAGCGCGCATAATCAATACGATATGAGGACGGTGTGCAACATCACTCAAATGCGCCTGGAGTCATGCCATTGGTGCATCAATGACACGGACATGGAACCCCGGTACCTAGTTAATGGCTCGGGTATCAATCGAAGGTCAAACAAAGGTTCAAAGTGTAGCAATATGTAAGTCTTCACAACTAAAGGTTCAATATCAATGGCTCACAATTCGAGGTTCATAGCAATAGTTCAATATCAGACGGTCAATAGTAAAGGGATCATAGCAATGGAATATCATAAGCGAAATAAATTCGAAGGATCGATCAGTCATGAAATCCCTCTTGAAAAGGGATAGAATATCATACCTTAGACCATAATTGAAACCGTATCAAAATACAAGGATCGGAAGTTACTCATTCTTGTGAATCTACAGATTAATGATCGTTTTATTATTTAAGAACCATTTAATAAGTTATTCTTGATTCGATCTTGGTTGTTGTTGATTGACATATTCAAGTTTTCTTGCTATTTATAGTAACTTCCATATTTAGTTACTTCTAAATTTAGTAACTTTTGTAACCGGTTTACAATTCATAATTAATCAAACTTAAAAATGATAATGGGTTAACTTGAAGGTTTATTACAACAAATATCATAGTTTAGAGCTTTATATGCCAATTTAGCAAAGTCTAAGGTTTAATGTGTCAATTTATAATAGTTTAAGGTTTGCATGTGGCGAGATGAAAGGAAGAAGAGCTTAAAGAGAAAAAGAAAAACATAGGTGTAAGTCGGCTTGAGGTATTATGGTCATTTAACACATTTACGATTCTTAGTTCTGATGTTCAATTTTCAAAGAAAGAAAAGGTTGAATTAAGATCGAGACTAGTGATGAATTGAAGAATTATCTCGAGTGGTAGATTTTGATTATACAAAGGAAGATGAAGACATGAAGATGAGCGGATCAAAGATTAGTGTTTTCAAAGTTGAGAAATCTAAGAATGAAGATTATATGGTTTTTATAAAGAAGATGAAAGCTTTAAAGTTTTCAAAGGCTATGGGATTTCTTTGATATTATAGATAGAGTAGATCTATTCTACTTATATCATGTTGTGAAGGCTTATTTTGAAGATAATCCATTAGAAGGGATTGGTTTGGTTTTACATGGTGATCTCATAACCATGTGGGAAACTGAAGAAGAAACGATGATATCCGGAAGGATCAAGAAAGGCGGGAAATAGTTTCTTTGGAGATTCTTTGAAGAATCTGGGTTCATGTTTTGGAGCTAGAAAATGGAACAATGATACACATGTTTGCGAAAGAAGATATCCTCTTCAGTTGAGCTCATGAGAAGAATGTTAGAGCATGGATTGGAAGTAGAAGAGGATAATGAAGCGCTTGCATGATTATCAATTTGTTTATCAAGCGGACTACTATTCTTGAGAATGATCTATAAGCGGTATGAATTTTATTAGAATAAATACTTTTGATATATCGATGCTTTTATTCAAAGTCTTGCTTATCGAACGATACTTTCATCAAAATCTTGTTCTTGAACTAAACCAGTTAAATGAATTTTAGAAGAAACCTTTTGCTAAGTAATAAATATTTTAAAATAAAGGTTGAATAAATGGTTTTGTGATGATAACATCAATAGGTTATCAATCCACCATGGTTACAAAAGGATTGACTAATCCATGCATAACGGCTCTGGTAAAGATATATCAAATCCGTTTTAGTTGACAACTTGCTAATAAGTTGAATGGTCATCAACTCACCATATCGATAATGTGAAGAGTTGGCTAGCCCACAAGAAAATGGCTTGTGGTAAAGGCATGGAAAAACCATTATTGGTAATTAGTTCACCATTAGATAGAAGAACTAACTAGTCCGGAAGGTACGACTTTTGGTAAAGACAAAAAAATACATTGATAGTTTGGTGGTTTGCTAAAATCATATGGTTATCAATGTACCATGGTCTTACACACCAAAACATTTGGCTACTCCGGAGATAATGGCTTTGGTAAAGAGTTCTAAATCCATTAAATTTTCAATGATTCACTTAGATGTGATGAGAATAGTATGCAACTTAAAGCGAATTACTATACAAACTGTCATATGTTGTTGTGTTGTTGAAAAGATGGAGATTCTTTGGATCTTCTTTGTGAAGAGAACAATTCTAAGAGATACTTTGACAAGCACGGATATTACAAAGATACAATCTAAAGACTAAGAAACAATTCGTTTTAAAGATGAAGTCATTAATGATATATTCACAAAGGAACTTGAAGTCAAGCAAGTAGAATTCAAGTTAGGGAGGATTGTTGGGATATGAAAGTCTTGAAGATATCAAAGTCTTGAAGATATGAAAGTCTTGTAGTCGCAAAGAAGCTGGAAGAAGTCAAATAGTCAAAGTCTTGCTAAAGGCAGAGTCAAAATCTTGCAAGATAAAGTCAAAATCTTGCTAGAACAAAAGAATCTGTTATATTCGTTTATGGAAAGAATTGTATTCCATGTTTAGATTACTTGTCGTACAAGGTTATCAATTGTAAACCGACTAGGATAT
Source organism: Chrysanthemum lavandulifolium (assembly GCA_022545495.1). Taxonomy (NCBI): domain Eukaryota; kingdom Viridiplantae; phylum Streptophyta; class Magnoliopsida; order Asterales; family Asteraceae; genus Chrysanthemum; species Chrysanthemum lavandulifolium. The sequence goes on along the minus strand of CM040243.1, from coordinate 29,041,265 downwards.
CCTTGAGCCTATAAAGGACTCCTAGATTGGCATTAGAGTGCGATTTGGAAAAGAGTTTTAGAGTTCACAATTAGTGTTTTAGAGAAAGTTTGATTATCTTAGAGTTGTATTAGAGTATCGCATAATAAGCGATTTAGAGTTTATAATAAAGTTATTCTTCTTAGCTTTGTTAAGTAAATTCCGCGTACTTGATAAAGATTGCTCAGTGTTTCTTTGTTAATAACTTAGGATTTATCCGAGGTAATTAAACCTTAACAAGCTAGTTAAGTTAGTTTGATTAAAGTATATCGATCCAACAGATTTGACGAGTCACTTCCTCACCCAAATCTCTATGCATTAGAGCACTCGCCACCAAGAACCTCCCACTCACCAACTTTCTCGTTAAATAGAGAACCACCCACAACACCGAATAGTCTATCATGGGAAACAAGGAATAATCATGGACATGATAATATGGAGGAACTTCGACTACTACCACCCTCACCTTTAGTAGAACCTCATCTCACACCTCAAAATGAAACCCCACGATCATTCGTAGAGCCTCCTCAAAACATCCATTTTCCTCCGATTCCCAATCAAGACAATAATTGCCCAAATTGTCTAATCACCCAAGCACTTGTTCAAGAAGTAAAAATGAGTTACATTTCATGTTTAATCATCTTCTTGAAAGATTGGACCAAATCAACAAGTCTACTCATCCTTAGACTCGAGCAATTTGTTGCATTGTAGGCTTTAGTAACTTATTAGTAGAAAATGTATGGCTAGATCATTCTCTTAGTTTTAGAGATTTGTTTGATTATCTATTGGTTTTATTGAATGATTACTTGTATGCCACGTTACTTTGTGACTTATCTCACCTCATTATTAGCATTGTTTGGCATATCTTCATTCTTGAAGAATCATCACCGAGACAGTAGGATCCTCAAAATGCCTAGACGGATCCTCCACAAAGAGAACCGTGGGATCACAGTGCAGAAGAACAATTTTCTACTAACTTGAGTCTTATTTGCGGAAATTATGCACTATACTCTTGTTTTCTAACCTTTATTTTGTAGATTTTCAAAATTCACATGAAGATTTTGACACCATAAAGCTAGGGGAGCTTTACATCAAACCATACATTGCAAATCCATTTGCAACTTGATCCTATTTGGATTACTCTTCATGACATCTCTAAGGGGAGCATTTTCGTCACAAGGGCGAAACCATTTACAAACATAATTGCAAAACATTAGCTTACTTATCTTTATGTACTTGGCGCCTCACAAGGGATGGACTCGTAAAGAGGAAGTTAAGGCGAGAACCATTCCCGTTACTTACTCACTTTACATCTTTTCTTTTTTACATGCTTTTCTTAAAATTTTGTGTTAGTTTCTTTTCGACGCTCTTTTTGTTTCAACAAAAAGGGGAGAAGAGAGTAAAAACTCCAATTCGACCTCCTTAAAATAATTTTATGTTTTGTCATCAACAAAAAGGGGGAGATTGTTAATACAAATAAGCCATAAAAGCGTTTATTTATATTTTACGATCTTCAATGTTTTGTCGATAACAAGCGTAAAATCATTTAACGAAACAAATAAAATACGTGGCTGTTTGAGCCAATAGTTTTCTAACACACTACGTTTTCACATAAAACACTAAAACAAGTATAAGTGATTTTATGATTTAGTAATACATATGTGCAACAACTAGTGTTTACATATTTGGGTAAATATATACTTAAACTAGTATATACTAAAATGGGTAAAACTAACAAATGGTATTGACCCATAACCCATGGTTTTATCCAAACCATTTGACTAGGTACATTGAACTCATGAGATACATTGTATCTAATAAGAAACCCATGGATCAACCCATAACCCATGACCCATGACCCATAACCAAAATACCCATGGGTAAAGAGGCGTCCACGAATCCCTAGCTTTACGCTAGCGGATCCTGTGGGAGGATCCGTGGGATCTAGGAATAGTAAGTTTTCTCCTTTATAAATAGTGAGCCATTTCTTCCTTTTGGCTCACCACTTTCACACATACTTTCTCCAAGTATTGTAACTCTCTAACCACTGATCCTAAGTGATCTTTCTATGTAGTTTGTCTTTTGTTTTGTGTGATTCTCTAGGTTCCTCTTAAAGGCGAGATCACCACTTCTTGAAGTCGAGCAAGCTCAAGTCCATGAGTTGCCATGCTTAGTCATCATCAAGACAAGCGAGGTTCTCTTGTTGATAGTTCTTTCTTCCTCCGTAGAGATGTTGTGTTGAAGGCATTAGTGAAGGATGCCGAAAGAGTCAAGACAAAGCATTAGTGAAAGGTGCTCAGCGTCCGTGTCAAAGCATTAGTGAAGAATGCTAAAGGTGTCAAGGCGAAGGCATTAGTGAAAGGTGCCAAGTGTTGTGTCAAAGGCATTAGTGAAGGATGCCTAAGAATCAAATCAAGTGGCATTAGGGAAGAATGCCTAGGTCGTATAATCGATGAGGTGCATCGATATACATATAGTATTAGTTTATTTCAAGGATGGTTATATCCTTGGTGGTGTTGTAATAAGGTAGATCTCCTTGAGATTAGGTGTTGTGTTGTGTTGGGTAGTAGTTCCTCCATAGTAATGGAACTAGGTGCTTAGCCTAGTACCTAATAAAGGGTAGGTGACGTTGTGATAGGTGTGGTTCACCTTGGGTGAAAGAACCGGTGGTTAGCCTAGTACCGGAAAAAGAGTAGGCGACATTGTGAAGGCTTCTCCGCCATAAGGAGATTGGTGTCGTGTAGTGTTTACGAACTATCGAGTAGGTGACTCGGGGAGCGGAGTAGGGCAAGGAAGGTGTCCTTGTAGCCGAACCACTATAAATACTCGTGTCGTGGTTATGTGCTTCTTACTCTTTATCTTTCATTACACGCTTATATATATATATCTATCAACGTCCAACATAAACAACCAAATAGATTGACATAAATTAATCTAAATGTTTTAAAAGCGTAGTTTTAATTGGTAAAACTATTCAACCCCCCTTCTAGTTTTCCACGGAGTAAGTAACAAAGGGATCACTAAAAGTCTTTTATCACTAAAATTTTAGTAAGCAAAAGTTCAAAAGATTTAGTGTCTAAAACTTTTTAGTCACTAAAGGGCACACCACCTTTTTACAAAATCACTAAAATGACACAAATTTATTGCGAATTTCAGTCAGCAAAAGCTGAATATGCAATGTACAGATACATATTGGCACATTGCATTTCTGGAAGAAATACAAATTGCATTCTCAAATGTGCATACTGTATTTCTCAACAAAACAAAAAATTTATTGCACAAATAAAAGCTGCATTTCTCAAGTCAATTCAAACACATCAATCTCTAAAACATTCTCAATCGCTAAAACAATCTCAAATCTCAAATGTACGAAATATGGTAACGGAAAAGAACTCCGTCAGATTACCCAAGCCTAGCATTTACAAAAAAAAAAAAAAAAAAAAAAAAAGTTGTGCATGTAACCTCCATTTACAAGCTGGAAAATTGGACTCTATACTAGAAAAATTGGTCTCTATAACTTGAGCTGGAATAAGACCTTCTATGGTCTCAGTAACTGCATTTACAAAATAAAATTGGTGTATTAGTGCCTTATTAAAATCTTGAATTAGGAGAGCATGCTAGCAACATAACTCACATGAGAAATAACTTGATTTCATATAAAGCGATCCAAAACAACTTATTTATTGCAAAGCTAAATCTTTTCCAATAAACAAAGCCAACACGACTTATCGATACAAGCGGTGTATGGATCATTAACCACTATAATAACTCCAAAACAAAGGCAATCAACAGTAGCGACTGTACTATTCACATCTAAACCATTATAACCAATATACTCATGACCCCAATGACACAAACCAAGAGCAACATCACACTTACAAAAATTCAACACCTAAATCCCTCATCTCACAAAATACTCTCCTCGCCAGGCACAACTCATTACACTTGGCGTAAAAACTAACCAAAGCAGCCTGAACAAACAAATCTGACCCATATCCACAAACCATCACGACAATGCACATTACTACCCAATCCTATAGCAGAAAAACTACCACATGCTTTGATCAAATTAGTAACAGCTAATTATTAGACTATAAAAACAATATTAAGGTACCGGCCCATAAAGTAGAAAAACTACCTCATCGTTCTCTGTAGTTGCATCTGCAATTATTCTCACATCCTCATGCACATCAAAGTGGAAAAGCTGTGGATTCAAGAAAAGCGTTCATGTGACTCTTCAAATTAGTCCAAACTTCGTACTAAAATAAAACATGTATAAAGAAAGTTTAAACATTAGTTGACCCATAATGACTCGGGCTCACACTTTGATTCGTTAATAGACCATCACCCATCAATGAGAATAAGTTGAAAGGGACAAAAATGCAAGAGTACATATCATACTCTAAAGTGAACCATAAACATTGACTTCCACTATGACCGTGTTTTTAAGCTAAACAAATTAAAGAAGACACTAGTGGTGTGATTTGTGTAGGAGTGCATTTATACTCTAAAGTGGCAAAATCATGGCTAACCCATTAATATCAAACTAAACGCCAATTAGTTCAAAATCGACAATCTTATCCATTGTATATATAAATTCTATGCATAAACAAAATATAATTTCTAAACAATTAAACATAACCTATATATCGTAGGACTTCCAAACACCACATCACGAAACCTTGACCACGTCCATCTATCTCCATCACAATCCTCCTCCTCCGAACTCGAGCGCTACTAATCAAACTCTCCTCAACCGAAACAATTCGATTCCTCTTCCTAAACTCCAACCACACCAACACTGCATGACATAACCACATATCCAAACCCTACGCGGCAGATTCGGCTTCTCATCCTTAGAAACATCACAATAATAGCAGCAACGACAACACAAGCACGTTAAATTAGCTAGGCTTTAGCTTATGCATTTCAACTAGAAATAATATCCTACTAACAACAATATCCTACTAACAACAATATCCTACTAGCAACAAAATTTCACAATGCCTCAATCTTCAACTTATTAATAAGCAAACAAACTTATTAATAAATCTTCAACTTATTAATAAGGCGATTAATAATCGACATTAACAAAACAACAAGCGTAAAGGAAAAGTTGTTTATACGATTTGATAACGACGGTGGTGGTGCCGGAGTTAGTCTAATCAAACAATTACGGTGGTGGTGGATAATGACGGTGGTGGTGCCGGAGTTAGGGTTTTGATGATAAAGCGGTGAAGTGTGGCGGTGGAGGTGATAACGACGGTGGTGGTGCCGGAGTTAGGGCTTCGGTGATAAACAGGTGGTGGTGTGTGTGGGTTTTGGTGAGATCCAGTTTTTACAAATTTGATTTTGGAGTGTGGGGGTTTTGACAAATTAGATTTCAATAACTCGCTTTATTTTTAATTTTGGTTTGACTATTTAGTGGGTAAAGTTTTTAATTTGTTACTTTTTATAGGTTTTAGTTTAGTAGGTGAATATTTTAGGAGTATTTTTGTTACTTTTATTGATTTTAGTGCTAAAAATTTTAGTGAGGAAATGTCACAAATTTTGTAGTGTATATTTGATTTTGTTTTTGGATTGACACTCTAGCCGCCACTACAGTGAAACCCTGTTCGAAGACAACAACTAATGTAATTCCAAAGTTGAATTTACATAACACCCATTTTGATTCCAACCGATTCCGCTTGTATATATTGTTGATATACTTCTGACGACTATTCGTTTACCTAAAACGTGTACTACCACCACCGCCATGTTCTTTGTATATGTCACCGCCATGCCTTTTTTTGACGAGATCAATGAAGAAATATTAGATTTGATCATTTCCCGTCGGCTTTTTTATCATGTGTTGTTTGGTATATTGTTTGCCAACAAAAAAGAAAGATGGCGTTGGGTCTAATTGTTGGTTAGTGGAGGAGATCCAAATATTGGACCCGTTCGTTATAGGCGTTTATGTGGTTTATGTGGTTTTAGTCATTGACTTGGTTTATGTGGTTTTAGTTATAGTCGTTTAAGTAGTTTATCAGTTCGGGTGTATCATCTTCTCGGGAATTCTCAATTTTCTTATCGTATCCGGAATATGATATGTTTTGTAAGCGCCGCCACTACTGCCGTGTGTATCAGTTATTAATCGCGGGTATTCTCGATTTTGTTCACAACGGGCTGGTGTGTACTTTATCAGTGTGTATCATTTCGGGTTGTACCTTCGACTCCTGCATAAAATCCGCAAGCTGTATAAACTCATAATGAATTTCCAATGATGCATGTTCATTTTGTGCATTAGCTAACCATTAGTTTTTATTTGGGAGTAAATATTCGTGCAGTTATTTATCTTGTGTTTCATTTATCAAATTGACATTACACATGACTTATTTTTTATTGGTTATGTATGCACTATAAGACAAGTTTAAGAGATTGACTAATAAATAATTTTAAAAAATAAAAGTAAATGTTTCATATTTATTAATTGAATAATACCATATGGGTGCACCAAAAATTACGGCAAGAAAAAAGTGGCAAGTGATGCATTACCAAATTTACCCTCATTTTGAAATATTAACGAAACTGCCATCTATGTATATTAATTATTAATTAAATAGTTTGTGACACATGTCGCGATCTAGTTAGTTCTATTGTTTTAATTTTAAAAGTGGTCAAAATGTAATATAATATATATATATATCATATATATATATATATATATATATATATATATAATAGTATATTTTCGATATATATAAAAGGTCGGTAAATCGAAATCGAACCATCATCAACCAATCGATTTTTTAGATATTAATTTTATTATTTAACTTAAAAGGGTATAATAGTAAAAGTACATTTTTATTTCCTTTTGAATATATATTTTTAAAACGTTTATTTTTAAAAGTTTTTTTTTTTTTTTTTTTTTTTTTTTTAGAATAATGTTTTTAGCATGCACATGTGTTGTGTTTTTTTAGTAAGATGCATATGCGTTTTTTTATAAATAATTTTTAGTAAGGTGCATATGTGTTTTTTTAGATAATATAAATTTACGTGTATTTGTAGTGTTCAATTTACATGTGTTTGGCAAGGTGCATATGTATTTACGTGTGTTTATGGTGCATGGAATGGCAAACAAAAGTATTTTACATGTATTGTACATAATTTAAAACGAAAACATTATATACAAAATTTAAAATCATGTGATATACAAGTCAAATACAAATTTCTAAGAGTAAAATATATTTTTCCGTATATGCACATGTATTTTCCTCATTGGACACTCGATTTCTTTATATCTATATGTGCACTTGTCTACGGTATGTCTTGTGTGTCTTTCTTTCTTTAAATCTTTATCATAACTATCTTGTCATCATACTGCATACGTATAACAACAAACAATCAATAAATGAATTATTTAATCATAAAAACTAACAAAACACATATGAACAATCATTTCTTATATCAAATGATGCAAATGAATTGATGAAATATATGTCAAAATGGACAAAACACATATGCAAAATCATTTCAGAAATAATGCTATATATAATTGATGAAATATATGTCAAAATGGATAAAATTTCATCATACTAGGATACAAGTAGTAACAAGCAAACAAACATGCAAATCATGGTACTATTATAGTTAACTATGCAACATACATATAAAACATTAACATACATAGTATACGCACTTTCAATAAATTTAAACTTCGAAACGGTAAAAATACATACGCATTCTCAATAACACATATGCATAATCTAAAACATATATGGTTAACTTTTTCTTGCTTTTATATAAGCCTTAAAACACATATCGCACACTTTTCATTGATTCTATAACAACCATAAAACACATATGCACTCTTCTATTGTTTTTATATGAAAGAGACAAAAAAAATCAATGCAAAAATGGGGTTCGAACTAGTCACATTTTATGTATATATAGAATCACAAAAGGGTGAAAATTAAAAGCAGCATGACGTGATTTTCGAAACTGCTAGATGTCTGTGCAATTTTGAAAATTACCATTATCATGATATATTTTCAATTTGGAACAATGTCTGTGATATGACGGTAACTAACAAGTTACGGTCTAAACTTTCAAAATAGCGAAATGGTCCTGTGACTTGCGTTGACTTTCACGGGTCATCCATGACTTTATTTTCGGTTTAAAAGTTTGATAATGGTCCTTATGGTCACTAACTTTCAGTTTAGTCCGTTTTCTGTTTCATCCGTTTTGTCGGTTTTCTTACGTTTTGTCCAGTTTTCTTCGTTTTATCGGTTTCATCCGTTTTGGCCCTTTTCTTATTTTTTGTCCGTTTTATCAGTTTTAAATACATTTTATACATTTTCTTCGTTTTACTGTTTTCATCTGTTGTTTTACGTTTTATTAGTTTTAAATGCGTTTTATCGGTTTTAATTAGTTTTGTCCGTTTTCTTACATTTGTCCGTTTTCTTACGTTTTGTTCGTTTTGTACTATTTCAACATGTTGAAAAATTTTCCAAAAGAAAAAAATTTGGAAAAAATTTTCCAAAAAAATTGGAATTTTTTCATGATTTTGAAAAATAAATAGGAAAAATAAAATTCGAAAAAAATTTGAAAAAAATTAAAATTTGAATAAAAATTTCAAAAAAAATTGAATAAAAAATATTTTCAATTATTTTTTAAAAAAATTCAATTTTTTTTTGGAAATTTTTTTCCTAATTTTTTTCTTTTGGAAAAATTTTTCAACATGTTGAAATAGTACAAAACGAACAAAACGTGAAAAGCGGACAAAATGTAAGAAAACGGACAAAAACGCAATTAAAACCGATAAAACGCATTTAAAACGAATAAAACGTAAAACAACGAGATGAAAGCAGGCAAAATGAAAGAAAGCGAGACAAACGTATTTAAAACGGATAAAACGGACAAAATGTAAGAAAAGGGCCAAAACGGATGAAACCGATAAAACGTAAGAAAACGCGACAAAGCGTGAAAAAGCGACAAAACGGATGAAAGCGGAAAAAGCGGACTAAATCGAAAGTTAGTGACCATAAGGACCATTATCGAAACTTTTTAACCGAAAATAAAGTCATGGGATGACCGTGAAAGTCAACGCAAGTCACGGGACCATTTCGCATTTTGAAAGTTTGTGACCGGTAACTTGTTAGTTACCGTAATATTACGTGCGTTGTCCAAATTTGAAAATATATTGCGTACAATGGTAATTTTCAAAATTCGTTGCGTAAGTTCTGAAAAATCACGTTGCGTGTTTTTAGCTTTCACCATCACAAAAACAATAAGACAAGAAGAAGAGAATAGTCAAGCATTTTCCTTTCTATAGCTCAAGTCTTGTTTTTTCTTTCAGATGTGTTTTTTAAAGAGATGGTATGTTATACTTTACATTGACCAAGTAAATAAAATCCAATAAGATCCTTACAAAGCAAATACCACCAAGTTAGACGAGAGCTAAAGTAAAAAAGCTAAAGTACCAAATATAAAATTTTACTTATAACTTAAGGAATGCATGCTACTTTTTTTATTAATCAAAAGGTCAAAAAACTTATAATACCTCACATATTATAAAATGATAAGACGATTATGAAAACTTGAAAAAAAGACATATTATAATAAAAAGACTAAAATACACCGTTGGTCCCTAAACTTGGCAGGTCAGATTGCGATGGGACAAAACTCGCCCTTTTCATCGCCACATGTCCAAACCTTGGCCATTAAATGCCGATTCTTCCTCGACCAATAATGCTGGTTGTCAACGTTATGTTGGTGAGGGCAAACCGCTCTTTCAACATAGCGTCTAAATAAAACCATTGTACAGTGTATGTAGCTATCATATGTGTGTAACAAGGTTTGGTCTACATTTATCACCCATCCCTAAACTATCCTTCAAAACCCGTCTTCTTCAAAACAATAATTGTTTCAAGATGGTACGTCGCTGGTGTGGTAAGCAAGTTATTATTCGCACTTCATGGACCTCTGCCAACCCAGGGCGTCGATTCTTTGGTTGTCCTGTTCAAGTAAGTGCGTCTTAATATTTCTTGTGTAAGTTTTTAACAATGGTGGTTGTTTAATGACTTGTCATAATCATCAATAGGGGTCTTCTTGTCGGTGGATAAGATGGTATGATCCGAAATTTGTGCTCGTTCAAGAATGATCATACCAGGACTTTTGAGGGGAGAAATGAGCTTGAGGCAAGATTAGTAGTGCTCAAGGTGATGTGTGGAAGTGGAAGATTTACACAGTGCTAAGTTGGATGTTGTTCTTAATTGTTTATGCATTGGGATAACTTTTAACCTTTTATGTAATGAGGCTACTTGGTTAATGTTACGTATCTTGAATTGTAGTAACCTTGTTATGAAGTATTCGCTTTTGTTTGTTTCGATTTTGTATGCCTTATGGGTATGCAGATGGTTAGTAATTTGTTTAGGGTTGACTTTTAAATGTCAACATTCTTATGAGGTTCTATTTAGCTTTGGTTACTTTTGATGCAAATTATTCACACATCAAGCTTAGTCAATCTAAAAAAAATACACAATAATGACATGGTTCCATAGTTAATGCAAATGGATATAATTCCAACTGGATAAAATTGCATACTTTTCAAAGCATGAGAGCTACAGTTAAACACACACACAAATAAGTTTTTAGAGTACATAACTTGTCCATCGAAAATAACCTAGATGAAACATCGTGTAGATAATTAGCATATGATTTGACCTATGGTGAGGCCATCATTCTTTCCAGTCGACTGCTTTGCATAGTCATTCTTTGTGTAGCGGTGGGTTGAAGCGAAAGTGCTTGAACATCGATTGACCGCATCGAGAATCGGTAGGATTGATCATGTTCTTTGGGATTGACACTGGGCTTGCTCATGCATCTTTGGGATCGGAAATTGCTTGACTTGATGTTGTTGGGATTGTGACAGGATGCATCATGTATGATAGGATCTTGATTCTTGGCTCTTGATTTTAGATTGAACACCACTTCCTTGAACTGCACTAACGGCTTTCAACAACAACACTGTACCTTGACTTCTTTATCTGCTGCTACCTTTTTACCTTTAGGATGTTTCTTTTACTGCAGCTTTAGTAGGCACCTGTTTGACATTTCCTTATTGGCGGTTCCACTACTTGCGACTCCAAAGATACCCTAGGCATGTTACCTTGTTGTGTCCAAAGAATGCCACAAATACTACACGACACTCTTCCAAGCCCTTGACACTTACCATCCTTCACAATCTCTTGATTTGGGAGCTATCCTAACTCTTTTCTACCTCTTGCGGTGGCGGGTTTGTTTCGGTTCGGTGGAACAATTGTTGTTGGCATAGTTGATTTTTCCCAATGTACATTTGCTAGTTATAAATTTGGACATGGTGTTTGTAGGTAGCCACCCATGTGAGAAGATAGTAACAAGGATGAGCCCATGTTTCTCTGACTCCGACTTGTTGGCCATTTAATGCCATATTCAATTGGTAGCAACAACATGTTTACATGGTAAACCCGTTATCTCCCACCTACGCAAGTACAAATCTTGTGTACAACATTAACTACACATTGGTCACCCTATGGTCCACTAACCGAAACTTAGATCCCCATTCCATAACACATTATATATGACCTCTTTCTTAATAGCCTCTAGCATGTGTTGTGCGGTTGGTGTTAGTGGCCCATCACTCTTCTCAATCACCATAAGAACATGCATTATCCTCTTCATACAATATTCCTGATGTATTCTAAGGCTATAATAATTGGTTTGTAACCCTCTTTATTTTCTCATGAAACACTTGACACATGTTATTAAGTAACACATCGAAGTAGCTCTCCTAAAGATGACAAGTAATAAACATGTATTAATTATAGCTGTTTATCTTGCATTTATGAATACAAAGTAAGTGAAACGATATTTCACTTACATGAAAAATGTGACCTTGACCAATGAATCGGTGGTATCTTACTTAACCAATAATGGGCTGGTTGATTAAGTTTCTTGAGATCGACCATAGCTTTGAAAGCGTACAACAGTTGAGGTCATTGCACATTCCACATATGGTGTTTGTAGGCCTACCTTTCCATTGCAATTTCATTTTCTCATGAATGCTTTTAATCTGAGAATCATGTTCGCACTTTCAAAACTTCGCTCTGACTCTACTTATATCACGCATAAAATCAAATATCTTTCTTATCTGCTTCAAAGCAGTGAGACTTAAATTCATGAGCGAGTAAGAGAGTACCTTATTCATGTCGATAATAAAAGTGATGCTTGAAATTGGCCCAAGTGCTATATCATCGGATAAACAATGAAGAAACCAAGTCCATGATCCTATGTTATCCGAATCAACAAAAGCATAAGCGAAAGGGTATATACCATTGTTGCTATCAATTCCAGGTGTCATCAGTTGACCATTGAAAGGACCACGAATTGGAAAATCGGCCATTGACAACGATCTCCCACAATCTTTAAATCCTTGCTTTAGTGCACCTAAACAAACATACACTCTTTTGAATTCTCCGTTGGAAGAGACTCATCCGGAGGTCGTTCCACATTCATCTCCACTTTGTTGTATTAGGGTTTGTCTTCGCAACTCTTGAACATAATCTCTCAACATGGTAAATTGTAGCTTGAATTGACCCACGATGGTTTATTGCTAGGTTTTGCCCTTAAAACCTTCTCGCACGGACACTTGAAGGTCGTATTGGTTGGTAAGTTGATTATGCATGCACGATAGGAAGCTCGGATTTGTTTCAACTTGTGCTATAATTTTACGTGAGATATAGCGAAGGTCAAAAGCTCGACTTCCCTTGATTGCAAACAAGTGTGTTGCTCATTATATGTTACGGTGACGGATACCTATCTCACCATTCTTGCCGACAAACAATAGCCATGGGCGAGTATTTGTGAAGGGTCCTTTTGCCGTAAAGCAATGAATTTATACCCTTACGCTTAATGGACTTCTAGATGGGCCAATATCCGGTCCCAGACCTTGATTGGGCACGAAAGTGGAACACAACCCCTACACTGACCCTTATTCTTGTTTTATCATTCTTCAAAAACAACTCCTCTAGTTTCTATTGAATGCTCTCTTACTAGGTTTTTACTTCCCTGCAGTACAAACTCCCCCGGTATAGAAAAAAGTGGTATAGGCGCCATTAGCAAAGTGTGCGTGTCGGAAACTAACATGGTCACTACAAAATACTTCATCAACCATCACGGGTAAAACATTTACCAACCGCACATCACTTATATTCTTGGTTGTTCCTTCTTCACCTAAATCATTACTCGACCTACTTGTAGCATACCAAGTCGTGCATCATTCTCTTGACAAGTGTTATCTTGATTTGATTCAACCGCATTGCCAAATTCACTAGTGTCACTCGCATGTAACAGAGTAACATCAACAACAAGATCCTCTTCCATGTTATCACTGAGTCAATTGAAGCGAGTTACATCCACATCGGGCTCCTCAAACCCGTTATTCACATCAACTAGTGGTCCGCACGCTTTGTGTAAATGCTTCTCTGAGTCAATTGAAGCAGTTAACCTCAAAATTTTCGGGCTCCTCAAAGGTGTTATTGACATCAACTAGTCTTGTTCCACCTTTGTCAAAGTGCTTCCCGACTCACTCTAAGCAGTTAACCTCAACATTATCGGGCTCCTTTATAGCATTGTCCTCATCAATAACTACTAAAGCACGCTCCTTTGTTTTGAATAGGTTGGCTAGCAAATGGCGGTCTAAGGTGGAAAAGAGTGGCTCAATGTTTAGCAAATTGCTAGATTCACCAATATCATTGATGTCCACGGGCAATTTTGTAAGTTGGATAAACAGATCTAGGGAAGGTTCATTATCTATATCATCTAACATCAACCGTCTACAACAGGATTGAATAGCCACAGTAGCAACTTTTCTCCTATCTTCATCTATCTCCCAAAACACAATCTTAATTGATTGTGGGGACATTTCAGAAAGTTCTAATCTAGTCCTCCCTATTTCAACATACACGTCTATCAGCTTATGTTGTATGACAACATCTTTCAACAAGTCTAGATTATCAGGTTCACGCAAAGAAAACAAACCGTCGGCTAATGTACAACCAGGCTTAAGAAAGTAGAAATAATTGTTTGTCCAGACTCATAACCGATTTGGGTCATGAGAGCATCCATTTCATCAACAGATACCTCTTTTATTTCCACAAGATCAACAAGGCATTTCTTGCCTCCTTGATATATCCTACACGGAAAGTATTTGAATGTACCTTCATAATGGAACATCATGCTAAGCGATCCGAGTTCACCATTGTATAAAAAATGTACAAAAACATTGTTAAGCTAAAGTTACCTAAAGGGAATAACTTAATCGATCGTACTAACATATGATTGTAATAGGCTCTAACCAAAAAGACTTACAATATCTCACGATTGCAGACTCTTTCCTCCGTTTCACGATCATCATATAAAGGATATTCCCATACTACACGTAGTAAATCCAAGGTGGTTGTTTGTTATTTTCTTACTCAGTTATTTGATTTGATAATAGACATTGCATTAGGGTTTTGGGTAGGCTTCCAAAACAAGTTTGGGGATGAGCAATGAGTACACGGTTTTGTTATATTGTACAAAATGGCGGGAAATTGGACAAGACATGTGCTCTGATATATAAAACAAAATGACTATTGTACCCTCAGCGGTAACATGATTACGGGTTTTTTATGTATAACGAACGTTGACAACGCCGTTATTGGTCAAGGGACGAATCGGCATTTAATGGCCAAGGTTTGGACTGTGGCGATGAAAAGGCGAGTTTTGTCCCATTGCTATCCGTCCCCTTAAGTTTAGGGACCAACGGTGTATTTTAGTCTAATAAAAATTACACTACAACAAGATTATTTTTTCAAAAATGTATCAAGGCCCAAGTTGAAAGACAAACATAAAAAAGACATTGAAGATCGTGGCTTATTTTTTAAAATCAAAATAAATTGTAAACATCATGGCTTACTTTTTATTACTCTTCATGATAGAACCGAGTAGAGACATTAAATATCGGGGTGACAGTTTCACATACCAGTTGGTGAAACTACATGTACATCAACCATAACAAAACAAAAAAAGACATAACCCAAGTGTATAACTTTAGTAGTAAAATAAAAAAAATGATTATTAATATTTAACTGAAAAACCGTATATCAAGTTTTTGGATCATATGGGAATCTTGGATCATATAACTGAAACCGTATATCGAGTTTCTAGGATCATATAACTGAAACCGTATATCGAGTTTCAATGGTGGTGATTGAACGAAAATGGAGGAGTGAGGTGGCTAGGGTTGAGATGGAGAAGAAGAGATAGGTTATTTATGGGTGGCGGCTCAGAGTTTAGTGAAGCAGTTATTAGGTTAAAAATGGGAGAGATGTAGGTGAATTTATGAATAGAGAGAGAATAATGCAGTTTTTAAGAGTGATACAAAATTACATAAACTCCCTTCTATCTTTTTTAAAATGTAACTTGATATTTAAATTTATTACTATTATGCCATTAATATTTTTAGCCATTGATCAAAAAATGAATGGATCATGTGGAAAACTAGAAGGGGGGGGGGGTTGAATAGTTTTGTCGATTTTAAGCTAGTTTCAAAAACTTTAGATTCGTTAATATGTGAGATCTTATGGATGTAGAGAAAGTATAGATCTAATGATAAAGCAAGTAAATAAAGTAAAGCGAAGGGAAAGAAAAGACACAACCGATGTATAGTGGTTCGGCTACAAGGACACATTCCTTGCCTACTCCACTCCCAGGTCACTACTCGAGAGTTCAAGCACTATGTCAACAAACTCCTTCACTTGGTGGAGAAGCCTTCACAACGTTGCTTACACTTTTTCGGTGCAAAGCTAGATGCAGTGCATGTACGGTGGACCAAACCAACACGACTATTACACAACAAATATGTGAAATATCAAATACAAGATCTTAGCTACGAATTCTTGCGGTGACAAATCAATCAAGGACCCACTTGCTTGGATGACTTGTAGAATGCTCGTGATCTCGCCTTAAAGAAGGACCTATATGAGGATCACAATAGAAAGAAAGAAGAACAACTCTCTAGATCAAGTGATCTATATGTTAGAAGAGAATGAGAGTGTTTGAGAGATTTAGTAAGAAGAGGGTGAGTTAGAATGAAGAAATGGCTCTCTGTTTATAGGCAAAATCTTCCTTGTTCCGGATCCCACGGATCCTTTCCACTGGGATCCGTCTAGTGTAATCCTAGGGATCCGTGGAATGCTCCTCTTTGCCCATGGGTTTTTGGTTATGGGTCATGGGTTATGGGTTGGTCCATGGGTTTTCTTTAGATTCAATGTATCTAAGTATACATTGTATCTAGCCAACTTGGTATGGGTTAAGATCCATGGGTTATGGTCCATGGGTTATGGTTTTACCCATCCTAATAAACTATTACAACAAATGCTTAATTACTACATTTTGTATTTAAATGGCTATATGTAAATGCTTTACAAAAATAACATGTATCCTTATAATTATACTTAAGATAACATTATATTTGTTATCAACAAAACATAAAGAGATCGCAAAATATTAATAAGCGTTTTTACGGTTTATTTGTATTATGATCTCCCCTTTTGTTGATGACAAAACATAATGTTATGATGAGTAAAACTTAAGAATAGATGTAAGTTTTGAAAGCCCTAAGTTTTACTTCTTCTCCTCTTTTGTCGAAACAAAAGTTAACCCTGGAAGAAATAAACATAAAAGTGTGGAAAAAGTAGTCCACGTATCTCTAACTCCCTCGACGGTAGCTCCCCTAGTTTGGGGGTCAAGTGAAGAAAATAAAATCCTACAAAAGAAAGGTTAGTAACATGCTTAAATAATCTTGTGATTGCAGAGAATCAAGATTTGGAGCCAAGGTATGTAAACAAGGCCTTGTAATAAAACAACAAATTGTAGTGGTAATTATGCCACGTACAAGCATGTAAAAATAAGAACAAGACTTGTTCTTGAAAATGACTTCAAAAGAAAAAGTACTAAAAATAGAAAATAGTAGTAGTGATTCCTTCCATGCTTGCATAAGGTTATGGATGGAGGTTTTGATGAGTGATGGTATTGATGCGATCAAGGATGAGGTTGAGTATGAAACACATTTCTTCCCTAACTTTCTATTGCGATTTCCCTAGTGGATTGGCAATGTTCACAATGTAAATGATGTGGGTAATGAGTGCGGAAGTTTTCTGGATTGTTTTGATTTGAGTTATGCGGAAGATGTGGTGGAAAAATAAGAAAATATGGATCAATATCTAGAATGTTTGTAAGTGGTGGTGGAAAGAACCTAGATGTTCTTGTAATGTGATGGGAGCTAATGGTGGTGATGTTTCAAGATCTTGAAAATAGTATTTGGAGATGTGGGGTGTTGAAAAGACTATTTCTTTAGGTTGTTTAGATCTTGTTGGAGTCTTAAGGAGTTCCAAAAGAGTGACTTTAGGTGGTGATGAAGTTGGTGTACTTGTTGGTGATGAGGAGGTGCTATAAAGGAAGCATCTTGTGGTGAGTTGTTTGTTGAGGATGAACCATTTGAGGTTGGTTTTGCTAAACAACAAGATCGGATACTAATCATGCGGATATCCTAAAGTTTGATTGTGGTATTTTGGATGGTGGTAGTACAAAGGTTTGGGTATCATGAAGATGATTGTTTGTACTAGGTGATTCATCTAAAGGGTTTTTGGATGACATGGTGTATTGTGTTTGTGAGGATGATATGGATTATGCAAGCATTTTGGGAGTTCTATATATAGAAAAACAAAGCATTGTAATGAATGCTTGACCAAAATGTGGATTAAAATCTAATGATTAGATATGAATTTAAGGCATGTGATCATGAGAACACAAGCATTAAAAGCATACTCCCAAAAAAATAAAACAAAGGTGGATTTTTCATCCAAAGACCTTAAACATCTCACGGATCCACGGATCCTTCCGCGAGGATCCGTCGACATGATGGTTTGGGATCCGTGGGTGCAGTGATTCGAGCGACACAAAATTTTCCTTTTGAAACATTTTTCCTAGTGTGTGCCTATATGCAAACTATTTGGAGTTGCGGTTATCTCGACCCCTAAAAAGAAAAAGAAAATAAACTAGAAGTAGAAAAGCATCCTATTGAGATAACCCGAAAACACATTATTAGTACATAAGTACGTAATTTAGTGTTATCAATGCTCTAATTCATTGTTGCTTAAATGAATGTGCCGAAAACACATATTAGTTATGTGTCCCTTTAGCATTCAAAAGACATGAGATGCAATGAAAGCAGGTTTTACTTTGTATTAATAATGAAAAGCGATTTTTCCTAGGCGTGAGAAATTGCTTTTGTGAAATTGATCTGGAAGGTATCATCCTTTTAGAAAACTTTTGAAAAGAGGTTTTCTTTGAAAATGTGTGTGTTTAAAAAATAAGAAAGCTATAAGTGGAAAACTTATCTTGGGTTTTGAAAATTCCGTATTGTTTGTGAGTTGTGCGTGAAATAGAGATCCTAGACTCGAGAAGAAGAAGACAAGTGTTTAAGCTTGCTCTAAAACTTATTTACGGAACATTAGGGTTTTGAAAAATTGAGGATTTTCTAAAATACTTTGATATCTTTTAGTTAACTTGTGTTAGTTGATAGATCTAGTGTTTTATTGGTCAGATTTAAAAGATTTTATAAAACTCCTTATTTTTTGAAAAATAAGGGTTTAGGATAATTTGGGGCTTTTATTTAAAGGCTAATGTGGTTGATTAAGTCGGCTTAATCAATAGATCTAGTGTTCTTTGGTTGATTGGAAGTGATTCTGAGTGGTTTTCCTAATTTGAAGAAATTAGGGTTTGTTGATTACTGGATCTGGGTTGATATCTGCTATATCCCTTGACTAAGTGAATCAAGGGTGTAGTAGGTATGTTATTCCGATGATGTTTTTTCTTTTAAGTGTACTGTAACACCTCTCACGCTCTCTCTTTAATTTATGTCTTTTACTTTCTTGCATTAGATTGCCAGAGGATAGGATTAGGACACATTAGAAATTGAGGATTGATTGTTGTGGTGATTCTGTGTATTAGCTGTTTAATTTTTTGTTTATTCTTGTTGAGATTGCATGTGTGCGCCCTTGACCTACCACTATAGTGGCAAGGAATGACTAGGAACTATCTTTTCTCCCTTCTTGTGTACTTGTTTTTGATTATTTGTTATCATGTCTATTCATTGTGGTACACGTCTTGGTTTTGTTCATGGTGGTACACCTCACGGTTCTAATGAAGATGATATTTTTGAACACGGTGTTACTTTAATTAGTAAGCTTGATATAAGTCACCCTTTTCATTTAAACCTAATGACTTTGCTACACTTACTATCATATCGATAAGGTTTTAAAAGGTACCATTTGAGGGTCATTTAAGTCCTTATTTGATCACTTTTGTATCCGTTATTGCTTAATATCGTTCCTTTTCACTTTTAGGTCTCTTGAAGGCAAAATCTTTGGAATGGCACTTATTTGAACGAAAAGGCGCGAATATATGAAGAAAATGGCCAAAGTCAAAATCGAGACACTCACGATTCTTTGAAATTAGAAGCGGCGGCGTCGGTGCTAATGGCGGCGCCGTCCCAAGATTTTGTGACGATCTGAACTCAAAACTCGTATTTTCAAGTGGCGACGTCTAGTTGTGAAAGAGTAGGCCGTCGCTACTCGGGGCGGCCTAGATGCGATCCGACGACGTCGGAAAGTCGAAGGGACGGCGTCGCGGACATAAGGTGGCGCCGTCGCAAGGTTAACGTGGCCAAGCGAAACCCTAATGGCGGCGACACGGCGCGTCACTAAACATAAGGTGGCGCCGTCGCATATGTAATCTTATATATAGAATCCGAATTTTTAGGTCTTTTGTGGAGAGTCTTTTGGGTGAAAACCTAAAACCGAACCTAAGGTGTCTTGTACAATATTTTAGGGTTTTAAACCTATCTTACATCAAGATAAGTCTTTACTTCATTAATTCAATTATGCCTTTGATTATTTGTGTGTGCTTGCATGTTCTCCATGTCCGGCTAATTTATTTGTGTGTTTGCTTAGGAAGTATGAAACTTAATTATTGAATATTGATTGGTTGTTTCTTATCTTAGTTGATTAATGATCTAGTAATGCGATAGGTCATTCGTTGTGTACTAATGCTTGATTCATCTTTGTGAACCTTAGAATATAATTACGAGTAGTTGTAGGCTAAACCATCCAAAGCGCCTTAGAGTAGAGTTTATCATCCCTAGTGGGTTTGTAGACAAGACCCTTTGGTAAGTTCAAAGAGTTGGGAGAAACGCATACCCTACAACTTTAGACACACAACGACTAAGAATAAGACGCGACAACTCAACCATCAATAGGAGATAATTAAGGAGTAACACAACCTAAGTAAACACATCTTTAAACTATCATACGAGCACACATTAATTAGACATAGACTCCCACAACCTTAGTTTAGATAATTAGATAATAGTAGAGTAATCGGTGAAATACCAACCCCCAAATCCAATACCGATATTCGTACCTTTCCTTTTCTTAAAATATAAAAGATAAAAATAATCTTCCTCAACCTTAACCTTAGCGTAGTAACTCCTTACTAGCATTCCTATTCCCTAGAGAACGATATCAATACTGGTGGCTTACCCTAATTACTACACTACAACGATTAGGTTCACTTGCCTAGGGTGTTATAAAACTTGCTCAAAGAAAAGGAAGTTTCCTTGACCCCGAACGGCGCGTGTAGCGTTATCAAGTTTTAGGCGCCGTTCTTGGAATAGAATAGCTAGTTAGTAGTCCACCTCGTTTAGGTTCTTTGCTTGATTCCTATCAAGTAAATTTTTCTCATTTTAGCTTTCTCTTGTCTATCCCCTTCTTCGTGACCTCGTTCGTAAAACCATCATTCACCATGATCCATATTTTCCATCGAAGATTCTTCACTCTACCCGTTCCCAATCCGAGATTGAGAACGCAATCCCACAAAACCCTTCACCCACTCACCATTTTGGTAATCACCTAGAGCATAATGAGATAAATTGGCAACAACAAAGTCCTTTCTACTACTCAGATTCTGATGAGGAATTTGATTATGGTGAAGCACTTGATAGCGGGAGGTCATTAATGAAGTTAGTTACGAAATTGAGGAAGACCCTCCCAATGTTTTGACCCTAGGTGTAGGATTGAGAAAGATGGCCCTTTAACATGCAATTCCCGCAAAATAGGACTAGAAGGGTTCGATGCTTATTTGAATTCATTCTTACCTTTAAACTTAATCTCGAGGACTTATACAACAAAATCAAGGTCAATGAGTTAACTTATCAAGGAACAATGTTGTTGAAGCGGTCATTTATTTGCGTGTT